>JARYGA010001958.1:0-44866 GCA_030545235.1 Helianthus tuberosus
AACAAACACAGCAAAAAGCATGCAAACAACAGGGCAACAACACAAGATCACAAGTTGCATAATTAACTACTAAGGGGAACCCCCACACAAAGGTCCCAAAATCATCCAAACACCAAAAAGTTCAAAAGTATCCCAAGAAAGGTAGTTAGTTAAGTTACAACCATATCGAAGAAAAGCGAATGTTCAGGAATTACTGGGGTGCACCCCCGGACAAGGATGGCAGAGAAGAGGGACCTGCAGAGGAGAACAAGGCTTTTAGTTCGTCTATTGATATCAAGGGAAGTTCCAGGATTTTCCTCAGGATAACAGGGGCCTCGCTTCCAAACTCCTCATTTAACTTGGATAATTTCTTTTTAGCCTTGGAGTTGTACAGCGGAGTCTTTTTCCTGCCTAGACCCTGAGCAGAATAAGCATAACCATCCTTCAGACCGGCCTGATAGCCGACATCCCGATAAGCCCTATATATCTCCTCCAAACCACTCTTAAAATCCTCCGACTGGGTAACAGCGGCAAGGAAGGCTCCAAAACCTTCAGTAATTAGCCAATGCTTTTCCCTTGCCAACCACTGATTGTCATCAGAGGTTATCCCATAGTCCGAGTACATGGTGTTAAGCTGCTCCTGGGAAACGGAGCCAACTTCCTTCACATACTTCAACTCAGCAGCCAACTCCTCTTTCTCCTCCATCACCACCGCCATCTCCTGCTCCCAGGCTCGCTCCTTCTTCTCCAGCATGGCTCCAGCCCCCTGGACAAAAGGTCAGTTTACAAAAAAAAAGGGGGGGGGGGGAGGAAGGAAGGACTATATACCTTCTCATCCTGCAGCTTCCTCTCAGCTTCAACCACCTGGCACCTAAGACCAGCAGCAACAGATTGGGAAGCCTTAAGCTCAGCTTTAAGTCCTTCATTCGCCCTCCTCAGATCATCAATCCTCTGCAACATACCAGCCCCCCTAAAAAAGCTCTCACAAAGGGACATGCTGTACTGATCCTCGAAGAGATCATCCCTCAAAGCGGAGTTCACAAACTTATGGGAAGGAGGAACAGCATGACTCAAGAAATCTCTAGCAGATTCAGGAGTCCCTATCACTGAGGAATTAGTCACTCTCCATCTGGGGACATAAGCAGGGGGAATTGCATCAGCGAACAAAGGAGCCAAAGGGGACCGACGGGTGAGATCCTCAGGTTCAGTAGGCTTGCTGTTCCCCGTAGCATGAAGAGGGGAGAGTTCAAAGGTCGAGGTAAAATGAGCCAGACCTACTTCCGGGGTCTTGTCCCGTACACGAGAAGATGAGGGACCAGTAGTGATCTCTATGGGATCACGATAACTCCCCTGCAAAAAGAGAAGCATTAGAAATCAAGCAAAGATGAGACAAAATAAATAGGGAAAAGAAAGGGCTCACCAGTAGAGGTGCACTCACAAGACTTGAAGACCTCAGGTGCTTAGACAAAGAGCCTTTAACCCCAGCAGGAGGAAGATCAGAGACAACTTTCGACAAAGGAGGAGGCTTATGACCACTGGCACTCTGAAGTCTTTGTCGGATGTTACGAGGAGCAGGGGCTGGCTGAGGACTCGCAGATTTTCTCTTACGAACTAAACGAATTTCTACATCTTAGTCATCACCTTGACCAGAATGATGAACAGGGGGAAGGTCAGGGGAACTTTCCTCCTCATCAGAAGGGTTCCCCTCATCACCCCCCACAGCAATAGAACCTCCAGCCTGGGCGGACCCCCCGGTAGTGGACACTACCCCACTTCGGCTCAAACCCGGAACAACCTCACCCTCAACCACAAACCGCACATCCTTGGAATCTCCCTGGAGCAGTCCCCACAAAGTCAACTCTGCAGAAGAGAGACACTAAAGATGACTATGCAAATACAAAGAGACAAAGGCAAACAAATATAGACCTAAGACGAAAAAATACCTTTTTTACCGAAGAAAGCCTTGGGACGAACAGGATAGGAGGGACTCAATCCCCCCATGGCCAAAATACCTTCGGAAAAAGTGAAAGCCCTGGTAGGATTCTCGTGCATACGTTTTCACTGGACAGTCTCGTTCGCCGATAAGGTAGGAATAGCATCTTCAATAGGGGTATTAACATCCCTAGGAAAAGGGGATTCTGGCATCATAGCAGCAGAAACAAAAATGAACCTATTTTTCCAATCCTTCGGGTAAGTGGAAGTCGGCATGAAAGAATAGCAGGGTTTTGACACATTGTTCTGCCTCTTGGCGAAAGTGTACCAATCCCCGTCAGAGATCAACTTGTAAAACATACAGAATAAAGGAACGGAAGGCTCACCTGAAATAGCTGCACAAGACAGCTCGAAATGCACCACCCTCATCCACCCCAAGGGATGCAACTGGGAAAAGTGCACCCCAAAATGACGAAGCAGGTCGATTTTAAAAGAAGAAAAAGGATATCGAACCCCACAAGAAGAAAAAGCCAGGGTATAAAGGGGGATTACGTCCGGCGTAAACACCGCCGAATCATTAGGACCCGACAAAGACGGAGAAAACTGTTCAGAAATGTTGTACGTTTCAACGAAGGATTTCAAATCCTTTGCTGTCAAAACCGACCTTATCATCGAACGACCGGAGCGACTCATGATTGACGAAAGAACGGCGATCGAAAGAAATCGTTATGGAGAAGAAAAAGAACTGGAAAAATTGAATAGGGAATATGAAAGGGGCATAGAGTATTTAAAGGGAACAACTGACATGCAAGTAACTGTCACATCAGCAGGTCTCGTCAAAATTCAAAAAGAGGGCACGTGCTACCAAGGGGTCAATTCCCGCTATAGGAATCCGGCGGTATGATGGCTAATGGAGGCGGTTAATTATAACTGACCAGGAGTGGGCCCACAGGAAGGAAAAGTCTCTCTCTCGGCAGTTATGATTCAGCCCCGGATCTTGAGTCTCGGGTCTCAGAACCAGGGACTAAAGATGACTTGACGACGGGCCAATGGGAAGCCCCATTTACCCGCTTTGGGCCACTATCATTCAGGCCCAAAAGGAAAAGCCCAACAAGGATTTACCTTGCCCACTAAGGTTACCGTTATGAGCGGGAAAAAGGACCAGCGAAGACAGGCAACATTTAATGCTTGATTAGCAGAGGATCTCTTGCTGGAACTGTACCTCTTTGCCGGAAACATTTAATGAGACTATGATCTCACCGTTGGGGGCCAGACACGTGTCTGAGCCCCCCGAAGACCATTGGAACCCGTCGGATCGTCTCGTAAAAATATCTTACGTAAAAGGTTAAGGTCTGGTGATTATATAGGGAGGCAAAAGGGATGATCAGAAGGGGGACAACCCAGGTATCTCATTTACTACTCTCACATTAAATTCCGACCATCATTCCCACGTATTTACTACGAGTATCACACTTATTAGATTCACACCTTAGAAGAAGCATCCCGGTGATCATATTCATCGGGGTAAAGCTCCTCAATTCTTCCGGCAAGTTTACTTACTCTCGCGCCGGAGCTTGGTCACGGATCCCCCCTTCGGGGCCCTCCGTGGCGAGGTTAACGGTTTGTTCTTTTGTAGTAGCTAAGGTGAAGACTCTTGACGTCAGCGAAGATCCATCTTACGTTAACCGGAATTTGGGTATTCGACAATAATAATAAATGGAACTTGATGTTTGTGGGTACCGGAATTAATTCAACAATTATCACGGGAAATCGAAATGTTGCAATTGACAATTATACCACCTTCAATTCTGCTACTGTTAGTAAGTAATATCTTTGTTTGTTTGTTTTTTTTTTCTTTCTTGGATTTTGGTTTGAGAAACATACCAAAATTGTCAAACTAAGCCACAAATATTTCAAAATAAATATTGAAAATTAGAGATTATACGTAGAGGTGCAAACGAGCCAAGCTACTCGAGCGGGCTAAAAAAAGCTCAAAACGAGCCGAGCATAAACGAGCTCGAGCTTGAGCACAAACCTGAGAACAAGCTCGTTTAGTAAACGAGCCTGAGCTTCGCTTATCAAGCTCGAGCCGGCTCGCGAGCCTAAACGAGTCCACTGTTTGTATAATTTTTAATTAATATGTTAAATATATATATTTAAATAATAATAATTAATATTTATAAATTTTGTAAAAATAACTTAATTATATATAACAATAGTTATGATTGTTAATATAAATTAATTAAATGAATAAATATTAAATGAATCGAGCCCGAGCTTAGTTCGAGCTTTAGAAAAAAAGCTCGAATAGAGCCGAGCTTTCATAAGTTAAACTAGCTCAAGCTCTAGCCTAGTGGAGCTCAGGCTCAACTCGGCTTGTTTGCACCCCTAGTTATACAGCAACTAGAGTTTTTTAAGTGATTAGTCGGCGGCCGAGGAAGGCCTAGCCGACGGCTAAAGGCTTTTTTTAGTGTTTACCCGATGCTTTATAGTGTTATATTTGTGAAACATCTATACTACCAAAACTAATCTCAAACAACCTAATCATGTGTGAATGTAGTTGCTGTGGGAAGAGGATTCCTAGCACGCGATATAACCTTCGAAAACACAGCAGGGCCCGCAGGCCATCAAGCCGTGGCAATACGAGTCGGGTCAGATCTCTCCGCATTCTACCGATGCAACATGTTAGCATTCCAAGACACTCTTTATGTCCACTCCAACCGTCAGTTTTACATAAACTGTTACATAGCTGGTACAGTTGACTTCATTTTCGGCAATGCTGAAGTCATTTTACAAGACTGCGACATCTATGCCCGTCGCCCAGGCCCAGACCAAAGGAGGAATTGGGTGACAGCTCAGAGCCGAACCGACCCTAACCAAAACACGGGGATTGTGATTCAAAAATCAAGAATTGGAGCCACATCCGACTTACAACCAGTGCAAGCGAGCATTGAGACGTACCTAGGGCGACCGTGGAGGAATTTCTCTAGAACGGTTGTAATGCAATCGGAAATAAGTGATGTGATACACCCGGCTGGATGGTTTCGTTGGTCTGGGGCTGAGGTGGAGAGGGATACTACTGTTTAATACGGTGAGTATGAGAACGCAGGGGACGGGGCGGATACGTCGAATAGAGTGACGTGGCCTGGGTTCAGGGTGATTACGGATGCTACAGAAGCTCAAGGTTTTACCGTCGAAAATTTTCTTGACGACGGTGATTGGTTAGGGAACACAGGATTCCCTTTCTCTCTTGGGTTGTGATGTAATTTGATTTATGTTGTATAAGTTGTTGTGTTAATAAACATTTGATGTTAACTTATGGATGAATATCAAGTGTGTTGTATATGTACGTATATAAAGCTTAGTATGATGTATGTTCAATTTGATCATTTACTAAATAACGTAGTAAGTGGCGGAACTAGAACATTAACTCAGGGGTATCCTAATTTTCTTTTTTCATCGTGCAATCGTACAATATTAAAAAAACAACAATAAACAAAATAAAGTAAAACAAATATCTAATAGATTTGTCCTCTTCTTTTTTCATAGTTTGAAATCGTTCCATCTCATCGTCGTCTTTTACTTCACGTAAAAAGTCCTTTTTGACCGCACAAACCATAGCATTGTTAAAAAATTTTGGGCCCATTCGATTGCGTAAAACCGTCTTGACAAGCTTCAATTTCGAAAAACATCTTTCAACAGTTGTGGTTGCAACCAGTAAAAACAAAGCTAGCTTCACTACCCGATAAACTGAAGTAAAAGAACTATGCGTTCCCGTTTCAACCACAACACACGCAAGATCAGTTATTCTATTCAAGTTTGCATATTTATCACCATCACTTATAGTGTGACGAAATGGGCAATTGGGATTTGGGCTTATTATTTTCAATTGATTGGTATCCTCGTAGTTGTGCCATGCCGTGCATTAAAACTTCAAGGCAATTGGGCAATTATTTACAATCTTTTATTATTTTGGGCTAACATATTGAGCAATTGGGCTTATTATTTACAATCTTCAATTGATTTGGGCTAACATATTGGGCAATTGGGATTTGGGCTTATTATTTTCAATTGATTTGGGCTTACAGACTCTTTTTTAGAGATATCCTCGTAGTTGTTCAGAGGTATCCTTGTTATAAAAACCGAAAAAAAAAATTTACACTACCGATAAAAAGTTGAGCCGTAGCCCGTGCTACAGCTCGAACAACATAAGTTGTTGTGTTAATAAACATTTGATGTTAACTTATGGATGAATATCAAGTGTGTTGTATATGTACGTATATAAAGCTTAGTATGATGTATGTTCAATTTGATCATTTATTAAATAACGTAGTAAGTGGCGGAACTAGAATATTAACTCAGGGGTATCCTAATTTTCTTTTTTCATCGTGCAATCGTACAATATTAAAAAAACAACAATAAACAAAATAAAGTAAAACAATTATCTAATAGATTTGTCCTCTTCTTTTTTCATAGTTTGAAATCGTTCCATCACATCGTCGTCTTTTACTTCACGTAAAAAGTCCTTTTTGACCGCACAAACCATAGCATTGTTAAAAAATTTCGGGCACATTCGATTGTGTAAAACCGTCTTGACAAGCTTCAATTTCGAAAAACATCTTTCAACGGTTGTGGTTGCAACCAGTAAAAGCAAAGCTAGCTTCACTACCCGATAAACTGAAGTAAAAGAACTATGCGTTCCCGTTTCAACCACAACACACGCAAGATCAGTTATTCTATTCAAGTTTGCATATTTATCACCATCACTTATAGTGTGACGAAATGGGCAATTGGGATTTGGGCTTATTATTTTCAATTGATTGGTATCCTCGTAGTTGTGCCATGCCGTGCATTAAAACTTCAAGGCAATTGGACAATTATTTACAATCTTTTATTATTTTGGGCTAACATATTGAGCAATTGGGCTTATTATTTACAATCTTCAATTGATTTGGGCTAACATATTGGGCAATTGGGATTTGGGCTTATTATTTTCAATTGATTTGGGCTTACAGACTCTTTTTTAGAGATGTCCTCGTAGTTGTTCAGGGGTATCCTTGTTATAAAAACCGAAAAAAAAAAATTAACTACCGATAAGAAGTTGAGCCGTAGCCCGTGCTACAGCTCGAACAACATAAGTTGTTGTGTTAATAAACATTTGATGTTAACTTATGGATGAATATCAAGTGTGTTGTATATGTACGTATATAAAGCTTAGTATGATGTATGTTCAATTTGATCATTTATTAAATAACGTAGTTACATAATACATTAGGACAACAATTATGATCCAAAATCAAAACTAACCCATCAAATTCTTCCTTTTAATTCAATTAAATTTAAAGGGTGAAAACGGAATAAAATGAACCCAAAAATCAAGTTCAGGAACGAGTTTTATAACCATTTACTACAAACATTTTAAGGAGCAAGATGAACCCCTGAGACACATTAGACATTTATAACTGTTGAAATATATTAAATTTTAATGCAATCAAATATATTGTTTATAATCTATTAACTTGTTCTGTTTTGATTTTGATATTTTAATGCAATCAAATTAAATTTTAATGCAATCAAATATATTGTTCATAATCAATCTATTAACTGGTTCTGTTTTGATTTTGATATGTTTGTAGAGAATTGATTTGGATATTGAACATGGACTGGGCTTTTCTGCTGGGCTAGAAGCTGTTGGGCTTGGTTGCCGAACACAAGAGAAGGTTGGACCTAAGGTGCTAAGTTTGTGGTTGTTGCCTGTTGGGAAGAACAAGTGGTGAGTTGCAAACTTGCAATGTTGCAGTATCAAAGCTCTTGATCTTTCGTCCGATAAGACGATTGAGACGTTTATGTTCTCTCAGCCGCTGCACGTTTCTCCATGTTACGTATTCTCCAAATCATTACAACAATTGGTTTAGGGTTTGTCGTGTATTACGGTCATGTTGATCAAATAGTTGTATCAGTGTGTGTATCTTCACATCAGTACGGTTAGAAGATTGTGTATCTCACTATATAAACTAGGGGTTGTTTATAAAAAAAGGTTTTGGTAATTTTCTATGTTTTTTTTTTTTTTTTTTTTTTTTTTTTTTGATAACTGCGGGAACCCGCTTACACGGTAAACCCCCGGGTCCCCCCCAATACCCGACTAACCGAGGGGAACAGGTAAAGCGCGGCGCAAGCACCGGGTCGGTGGCCTTTAGAGAACCGGTGGAAGCAAGTATCGAACTCAAGACCTCTAGGATATTTGAAACACTCTTTACCACTCCACCACTCTCTAAAGGTTGGTAATTTTCTATGTTATGAGTTAAATTAATGGTTTTTTGACAATAACTTGTATGCCAAATTAGACATTAATAAACATTAGTGTACCAAGATTCTAAAAATTGTGGAAAGGGTTAAATAAATCAACAAATATATTGAATTTTGATAGCCAATGACTAATGTTGATTAAACCTAAAGCCTAGAGCTGGTAAGTTTTAGTCACATGTAAAAAAACAAACTATGAATAAAGAGATAAATGCTATTAAAAATATGACATTAAATATGTTCATGCAGATATTACTAGTGGCAGACTCAGGGGTGGAAAATTTTAGGTGTCATTTGCCTGTCGCTATGTAATAATATTTTCTGGTCCGGTTTGGGTCTGGTCGGGTTGGGTCGTAAAAATTTTTAATAGATTTTGATAAATAATATAACTTTTTTATTAAAATGTCTTTTGTGAAACACACACATACACACATATATATATATATAGGGGGAGGTTCATTTGAGAAGAAATTTAATTGAGATGAAAAAGAACAAAGGGTACAATTGTAAATATTAAGTAGTTAATCTTTCATCTCATTTATTACAATATTAAATAATTAATTACTCATAAATACTATTATCCTCTACACTAATTTTCATTGCCTACACACATTAAAAGTTATCCTACACATTTCGAAAATTATCCTACACATACTTAAATTTATCCTACACAACTCGTAATTTATCCTACACACCTAGTAATTTGTCATACACTCAAAAAAAGTTTTTTTTTTATTTTTTGAAAAAAAAATATTTTTTCAAATAAGTTACAAATTTAGTGTAGTTAGCTATTAAAAAGGAATACTAGAAATTAATGATCTTTGTAAGTTTACAAATATACCCTTACATTAAAATTAAATGCACATTGATTATTTATATAACTAATTTAGTTTTATCAAATCACATTGACTATTTATATAATTAATTTAAAACTAAATTTATTTTAGGGTAAATTACTTTTTGAGTCCCTGTGTTTTATGGGTTTTAACTAGTTGAGTCCAAAAGCAAAAAGTTTAACGACCTGAGTCCCCATAAGCATTTTCTTTAACCATTTGAGTCCAACATTCTAACACTGTTAAAATTTTTTGGTTAAGTATTGTTAAATGACCAAAATACCCTTATAGTTAAAATATAAAAATATATTATCTCTCCCAAAACTCAACAAGTTCCTTTTACACAATTGCACAATCCAACAAATATCACCAAATTCTGGATTCAACACACACCATATCCATCTCTTCTGGATTCATTTCAAAGGGACAAATCCATCAGAAGTCATCCGTTATCTTCATAAACTCATGGAATCTAACGAAGTAATCACACCATTCGTTATGAAAACCTACCTGATGGTGAACGATTAGTCGATAGATAACCTAATCCGATGGGGAACTAGAAACAACAGCTTCATCGTTGTCGACTCGTTAGGTTTCTCCCTACGCCTCTTACCTGCATATTTCAAACACAACAATTTCTCCAGCTTCATTCGCCAACAAAATCCAGTTACACAATCCAACAAATATCACAAAATTCACCTAAAATCTAACATTAACATGATCACAAAATCAAAAACAGACGAAAATGAAGATCAAATAATCAAAAGTTCATTCAAACGCCTGAAGAAATCCACATATGTTACTGTTCCTCACCTTCCTTCTCATCTGCCCTAATCACTAAAGCACCGGAGACTCACCGGAGACTCAAACACCTGAAGAAATCGTGATCTGTCGATCGGAACAGATCTGTCAATCGTCAATCGTCGGAACAGATCTGTCAATCATCAACCGTCGCTGCCGGGATAGATCTGTCAATCGTTAACCGTCGTCGGAACAAATCGTCAACCATCTGTCATCCGAACAGATCTGTCAATCGTCAACCATCACCGCCGGAACCATCTGTCAATCGTCATTAGTCGTCGCCGCCGGAGCCATCTGTCAATCGTCGTTGTCGGAACCATCTGTCGTCGGAACAGATCGGAAGCACCGGATTTCTCTCTTAACTGTTTCTCTCTCTAGGAAGAAGAAAAGAAAGAAGAAGTGAGAAAGAAAGAACAGAGATATGAGGGGTGAAGAAAGAGAGAGTTTTTTTTTTATTTTTAAATATAAGGGTATTTTGGTCATTTAACAATATTTAACCAAAAAATTCTAACAGTGTTAGAAATTTGGACTCAAATGGTTAAAGAAAATGCTTATAGGGACTTAAGTCGTTAAACTTTTTGCTTTTGGACTCAACTAGTTAAAACACATAAAACACAGGGACTCAAAAAGTAATTTACCCTTTATTTTACAAGAACCGACTTTTTGTGACCCATGTTACACTACTTTTAAGAAAAGACTTTTTTTACACTACTTTTAGGAAAATAAAACATTATTCTTTTTGCCCTGTTTATAAAAGTAGTTTTTTTAAAAATCCTGATACTTAAAAAACTCCCAAAGGGGCTGACTGCTGAGAGAGGGACCAGTTATGTCAGGGATCATGGCCTGAAACAAAGGCATTTTATTAAAATTATATATTATATATTATATATTATATATTAATTAAATAATAATATAACGGTTTTGTAGCTGACACTAGATGTCCACAACATAAAAGAAAAACATTGGGATCAACACTGACTCACTTATCAATGCATCTTCACATTAGGGTGAGAGGGGCACTCCTCTCTTAGGGGAGTCTCCTCTCTTACTCACGGTCAATTAGCACGCGTCACGTCAACTCCCCTCTTAACTCCCCTCACACCCTCAATTTGATGGCGGCACTCCCCTCTTAACTCCCCTTACACTCTCTTTCTCTCTCTCTCTAGAAGTTGCAGGTTGTGTGTGAGTGTAAAATGGGTTTGGTTGTGCGGTGAACATACACCGACCCCCCTCCCCACTTAGCCTCCCCGATTTGATGGCGGCGGTGTTCCCGCTCGGGGACTTCAGTCACCGCTCCCCTCCCCGAGAAGTGCCCCGCTCACCCTTACCATTTAAAAAAAAAAAAAAAAAACATGAGAAGATCTTGACAAATGGAGAAAACAGTGGCCGCAAATGCACAACACCATTCCCAAAGTCTGAATACTATATAATAATATTATCAGAGTCACTAACCACATGACAACCTTTTGAAACTGTAGCATCTAATGTTGAAGATCAGCACAGTCAAAGATCCCATCCACAACAGCACACTTTACATGTACACATATATATAAACCTTCATATACATCCTGTTATACATATCAAAATCTTCAATCATGAGCACTAAATCCAACACAATTTCTCTCATCTTTGTTGTCATGCTACTGCTGTTGATTCTTGGTTCATGCCCAAATGGAGTTCAAGGAAGACCAATGTCGAAAAGTGCAGGTTCAGTTTCTTCAAGATCACAAACTTTAAAAGGGTTGCAAGCTGGAGCAAAGGAGTCTCACAAGAAGTTGAAATCAAGCTTAAGAAAGATACCTCCAAGCAGATCAAATCCCACACAGAACAAGTAGGATTATAGAGTCTTGGATTAATGCAGCTCGGACTCGTGTAGCAGGTCTAGATTTTTAGTTTTGTATCTTGAAGTGGTTTGTTTTTTTATGAGTTGAATGTAACGAGAAGTTTAGAAATGTGAATACGAATGGAGTCGTTTGTTACAGTTTTAGTTATCGTAACCTGGTCTAGTAAGTTAACCTTCAAGAGGGTGCGGCTTGACGGATTCCACTGGTATTCTGCTTTTAACCCCCTTGAAGGCCACCTACATGGTGGGTCCAGTTTTCTGATAGCGGGTTCTCACATGTACAACAGTTTAATAGTAAAAAGTAATAGAGCAAAATGCTGAAATATGACTAACCTAACAATGCCAAAAGTTACACTAATCGAGCTTTCTTTTCCTAGGTGCTTTTTGTTTACTTTTCACTACATCGTCTTTCATGGTATGTTCAGTAATCGGTATATTTTTCTACGAGTGACGCTTTTGTAAAAAAATTAATTCCCTTTTTGATGATTTTGTTTCTTTTGAACCAAAAGTAGAAATAAAATCACTGTATGCGGATTTTCTTGAAGTCTATCTTGACTTCCATTGATTGGGCGGTTTTGCATAGCTAATGAAAGGGGAAAACAAACTCAAAAAACATTTTATCATATTAAATGTGGTTGTTAACTCTAAACGTGTATGACAAATATATAAAAACATCATGTGAGCCCTGCTTTGTTTTTGAGAGCTCTGATTGCACTGCTAACATTTAAGACACCTTGCTCGTATCAAAGCATTTCTCAACTGTAAAGGAGTCTGATTGAAGTAGTGCTTGAAAATGAAAACACCTTACACTTTTTTTTTCTTCAGATTTTAAAAGATGGTAAATCAAAGTAGTAATCTTTCTTTCATATCATGTTTTTCTGTACATACAGAGAACAAAGAATGACTATGAGGGTGTTTGGGATTACGTTTTGAAGTGATTATTTGATTATTGCGTTTATAAAACAAAAATAATCTAAAAAAGTGTTTGGATGAAAAAATGATTATCTGCCTCCAAAACGCAGTTTTGGAGAAGCATGTACCTACATGCTTTTTCAAAACGCAGTTTTGAAAACGCATAATCTATTTTGAAAACGCAACACCAAACACTCCCTATATATATAGCCAATGAAACAAAGAAAAGACATGATCTCCTTCCTAAATTACATTGAATAAAAAAAAAAACATAAATGGAGAATAAAGAAATAGCAATCACAATACTCCCCCTCAAGCTGGAGTGTGGAGATTTCGAACACCTAGCTTGTCCAGTAAGTTTCGTAGCTGTTGGGCCCCAAGAGGTTTGGTAAAGAGATCGGCTATTTGAAACTTTGTGTTGATGTTTAAAGGCTGAATTTCTTTGGATTCGACTCATTCTCGAACAAAATAACAATCCATCTCTACATGTTTCGTACGTTCGTGGAAGACAGGATTATTGGCAATGTGTCGGGCAGCCTGGTTGTCATAAAACAACCTCGTTGGTATCCCTTGGGTTTCTTCAAGCTCGCTCAAAAGCCACCTTATCCACAAAACTTCACTAACTGTGGATGCCATTGCCCGATACTCTGCTTCAGCAGCAGACGTGCGGGATACTACAGACTGCTTCTTGGATTTCCAAGACATCGGACTTCCTCCAAAGAGCAATAAATACCCGGTTCTAGACTTCCTAGTGAAAGGGCAACCTAGCCAGTCTGAGTCACAATAGCCCACCAACTCGGTTCCTCCCTCTTTTGCAAACAAAATTCCTTGTCTTGTCGTGCTTTTCAGGTACCGTAACAAGCGATTAGCAGCATCTAAATGAATTTGTCGAGGATCTACCACGAACTGGCTTAACACACTAACGGAATAGGATATGTCAGGTCTTGTCGCCTGCAGATAAAGGAGTCTGCCAACCAATCGTCTATATTGACCAGAATCAATTCGAGGACCACTTTCATCGTTATCAAGTTTCAAATTTTGTTCCATGGAAAAGGCACTTGGGCGACATCCTTGCAAACCGCTATCATCAAGAATGTTAAGGGTATATTTCCGTTGGCTTAGAACAAGTCATTCCTTTGTTCGAGCTACTTCGATGCCGAGGAAGTATTTTAATGTGCCTAAGTCCTTGATACTGAATCGCTTATCAAGATACTCTTTCACTTGATTAATTTTCTGCTGGTTGTTCCCAGCAATGATAACATCATCCACGTATATTAAGGCAATAACATGAACTTCTCCCATTTTAAAGATGAACAAAGAATGATCGGATTTGGCTTGCTTGAAACCAATTTCGAGTAATGCTATGGTGAATTTTCGGTACCAGTTTCGTAACGCTTGTTTCAATCCATATAATGATTTTTGCAACTTGCACACCCTTGTTTCCCCATCATTAGAAAATCCCTGAGGTATCTTCATGTACACCTCCTTCTCAAGATCTCCATGAAGGAATGCGTTGTTAACATCCAACTGGTGTATGATCCATCCTTTCTTCATAGCAACAGCCAATAGAGTTCGGACGGTTACCAACTTTGCAACTGGAGCAAAAGTTTCATGCTAGTCAACTCCTTCCGTTTGGGTAATGCCCTTTGCCACTAACCTGGCTTTATATCTTTCAACTTCACTGGTAGGCTTGTATTTGATTTTATAGACCCACTTTGAGTCTACTGCACGCTTTCCAGCCGGTAACTGTCCTAGTGTCCATGTCCCGTTTTCTTCTAATGCCTGAATCTCTTTCTTCATGGCTTCCCTCCATTTTGGAATTTTAATTGCTTGGGCGAAATCTTTTGGCTCATCATTTGAAGTGATGGCAGCAAGAAAAGCTTTGTGAGCATTAGAAAAATTATCATATGCAACAAAATTAGAGATAGGGTGTACCGTCGAGGACTTTTGATTGGAGTCGGGTTTTGCATGGTCTATAGATGGAGGAAGGTTCACTTGATAATCTGAAAGATAACTTGGTGGTGCTCGACTTCTTTTTTCTCTAGCCACATGATCATTCGTTCTTGCTTGTACATGCTCATCATTGTTTTCTATTCCAGTTCGCTGGTTCACGTGGATACGGGTCCAAGTTTGGTTCGGCCTCGGTAGTTTGGGCTAGCGACCCAGAAGTTTGGTCTTGTTCATCATTTTGGGTCGGTTCATTAACCATGCTACCCCATTCCCTTTCTTGTGTTTGTTCTTCGGCTCTAGTCTCCATTCTTTGGGCCGAAGTTTCATCTTCGGTCCAAGAAAGGGGAAAGCTAAAAATTTCTTCTTCGTTCCGCTCTTCCATTTTAGAAAAGGGAAACACGTTCTCGATGAATTTAACGTCTCTAGATACAATGACCTTATGATCCTTTAAATCATAGATTTTGTACCCATTGGTTCCTCTTGGGTATCCCAAAAAAACACCCGGTCTCCCCCTTACTTCAAACTTGTCTCCCTCTGTTTCTGTGCTCCAAAAGTAAGCAAGACAACCAAAGACCTTTAGGAGATCGTATTCAGGCTCTTCCCCATATAGGAGCTTAAAAGGGGTTTTGTTGCCAATGACTTCAGAGGGGAGGCGATTAATAATATAGGCGGTCGTTAAGACACGTTCTCCCCAAAACCGTGTTGGGAGATTTGCCTCAAACCTCAATGCACAAGCGATTTCAAGAAGGTGTAGATGTTTTCGCTCAACCACCCCATTTTGTTGGGGTGTATGGGGACAAGAGGTTTCTAGGGCAATACCTTCCTTTGCATAAAATTCCAGCATCCTATTGGAAGTGAACTCTCCACCATTGTCACTCCTAATCCTTTTAATGCTTTTACCAAATTGAGCTTTAACAAACTTATGAAAATCTATTAAGCCAGTACCTGCTTCACTTTTGTGTCTCAACAAGAAAACCCACACGGCTCTACTATAGTCATCGACAATGGTTAAAAAATAGCTGGCACGTGTGGTTGATAAAGTTCTGTAAGGACCCCAAATATATCACAATGTATCAAATCAAAACAACCACTTGTCTTGGTAATGCTAATCGGAAAAAGGTGGCCTTGTGTGTTTGGCTTTAATACAACAATCACAAAAACTACCCTTATTTTTTGATAAGCTTCTAAGAAAACCAATATGATTAAGTTTTGAGTCAAACGCATGTCCTAAATGTTTATGCCAAGTATCCACAGAGACTGTCATAGCTTGCCTTTTGTTCTCCATCATCTCCATCTCATACAGACCAATCTTGCATCTACCTGATCCTATCAATGCCCTCGAACGTAAGTCCTACATGGCAAAAAATCAGGGAAAAACGTCACAGCACATCCGAGTTCCTTTGATAATCGACTAACGGATAACCGATTGCAATTGAAGCTAGGAACGTGAAGAACATTGCTAATTTTGGCTCCATTCGTCAACACATAGTCTCCCCTTCCTTCAACCTCCACTCTATCTCCATTAGGTATGGTTACTAGAAATTCGTAGGCGGTTTTAGCTTTGTTTTCAAGGATCGAATTTTTATAGGTGATGTGGTCTGTTGCACCAGAATCAACGACCCATTTGTCCTTGAACCGTGTTACACGTAGTCTTGGTAGCCGATAGAGTGTGAACCACGTTGGCAACCCGTGCGGAATCCGTGTTAGGCTTGTTTGAGAACATATTGACAAACTGTTTATATTGTTCTCCGGTGAGTTCCGGAATTGAGCTGTTGTCGGCCACGTTGATAAAGAAGGGATGAAGGCTTAAGAATTTTGGTAGGAGTTTTGGTTTAGGGTTTTAATGATCTTCTCCTCTGATACCATTTAAAAGATGGTAAATCAAAGTAGTAATCTTTCTTTCATATCATGTTTTTCTGTACATACAGAGAACAAAGAATGACTATATATATAGCCAATGAAACAAAGTAAAGACACGATCTCCTTCCTAAATTACATTGAATAAAAAAAACATAAATGGAGAATAAAGAAATAGCAATCACAATATTAAACAACCCAACTTTAAACTATGCGCAAAATAGAAACCAACTTACACTTCATTATAGATTAAACTCATTACATATTAAACTCTTTTTGACCGATTTCCTTTAAATTGCTGACGTGGCACTGTTTATGCCGACATCTATACTATATAATAAAAGAAACCAACTTTGGGACACTTGTCATCATATTAGGCCATGTCTTATAGATAATTATTATTTAAGTTTAATCTCTTCTTATTAATTATAGATAACCCTCCTACGAAATATTATTTACTTTAATATCTTATGGATAATTATTATTTAATTTAATCTCTTCTAAATAATTATAGATAACTCTTCTACTTAACTATAGATAATTATTATTTAATTTAAATTTGATATATGCTTCTCATTTATAATATTATTTATTTGATTTTATATATCATATGACAAACACATACTTTTTATTTGTAATATACAAATTTACTCTTATTCTTTTCGATTACCAAATAAACAAAAATTAATATTAAATCTTATTCTACTTTAAATGTCGAATAGAATACTTCTATTTTTCTAATAAAATATTATTCTTAAATTTAAATTGTTAATTTCAGATAATTTTAAATAACCAAATTATTTATCACTAAAATCAAACTTTGTATTAATATATTATTTATTTTTATTTTCATTATTAAAAAATTATTATATCTATTTTATTACATAATTTTAAACAAATTGTATATAATTTCAATAATACTTTATATATAAAATTATATTTATTACGGGCTTTTTAAATATAATTTATATTTTATAACTCAAATGGCTGCTTATTTACTTCTTGAATAACATGTTTGACTACTGTACTTTTATTTCAATAATTATCTCTGCAATCACCATATCTATCGTGTACCGAGTATACCCATTAGTTTTTTTAAATATAATTTTCTTATTTTTTGGTATATAAAATCATCTTTATTCAAGCCGTGTAATACACGAGGGTTTTAAAGATATAACTTTTTTTTTATTATTTGTAAACAATATTACATTTATTCAATCCATGTAATACACATGGTTTTAAAGATATAACTTTTTTATTATTTGATATATAAAATTACATTTGTTCAACCCATACAATATGGTTCTTATAGATATAATTTTTTATTATTTAATATATAAAATTATATCTATTCAACCCGTGCAATAAATGAGGTTTTTAAAGATATATTGTTTTATTATTTAGTATATAAAATTTATTTATTCAACCCGTGTAATACACGGGGTTATAACCTAGTGCCTAATATTGAATTGTTGCTTACACAGAACAACCAACAACTTTTGAAAAATCAGCAAAAAAAAAAAAGAGTTAAATGCCATTTTAGTCCCTGTGGTTTGGGCCATTTTGCCGGTTTAGTCCAAATGTTTCATTTTTAACCTGTGGGTCCAAAAAGGCTTTACAGTTGCCATTTTAGTCCACTTGGTTAACTTCATCCATTTTTTCTGTTAACGAGAAGGCTAATTCGGTCATTTTGTATGTAATTCTGTTAACTAAAAGGGCAATTCAGCCATATAAAATTACCGAATTGGTCTTCTCGTTAACAGAAAAAATGGATGAAGTTAACCCAGTGGACTAAAATGGCAACTGTGAAACCATTTTGGACCCACAGGTTAAAAATGAAACCTTTGAACTAAACTGACAAAATGACCCAAACCATAGGGACTAAAATGGCATTTAACTCAAAAAAAAAAAATGTAACAGTTGGTAATATCATGTAACACGTTGATAAAGTCGGTAAGTTGGTTACTAAAATTAGTAAAAATATCTCATACTCGAGATAAAGGCATGGATGAAATCATGTATGACGTATACCAAAAATACACCAAATCCATATAAAAATGGGAAAAAATGCCAAATAACGTATCCTAGCCTAGCATATAGTTATGGTAAAAATTAAACAAAAAACTGACTGAAGAATCAATGTCCCAATTGTATGCATTCTAGCACCACTTGACCGATCCTCATCCCAGTTGGATTTATCCTTGCAGCAGAAATACTTATCGAGAAATAGTATCATACGAATAAGAGCCTAAGGCTCCAGGGTGTGGAGGCGCCATGAAGGCCACCTCAGCCCCTTATAGCGCCGCCCCCCACACCTTCAAATTTAACTAGGGGCGCCATATGCAAGGCTCCATCATGGTAACGGGAGGAAGAGGTGTTCAGGTGGGGCCCACATCCATTTCAACCAATGAAATCTTTTTTTTTTTTTTTTTTTTTCTATATAGCGCCCAAATTCATGTTATACCACACCCTCCATTTAAAGGGGGCGTTATAAAGCCCACTTGGCTGACGTGGCGCCTACGTGGCGCTGATGTGTCCTTTATAACCCCAAACCCACACCCTCCAGCCTAACAACACTGTAAACAAGTCATCAAAAAAAAAAAGTTATGATTAGAAGATGATAAATCATATGAAACATGCTTTGACATGAAACAGTGTCTCCTCTTTCTTTTTTCTGTAATTATTAGATTGTTAGATTCTACAAACCAATAGTGACAACTCACAAATAAAGTGGAATTGTATTTGAAGTTATGTATATCTTCAAGAAAAAATCACCAAAATAATCAATTGGAACCCAAATTAACAAAATAGGCATTTACTTTTACACAACGGCGGACCCAAGAATTATTTGCTAGGGGTGCGAATGAGTGGTTTAAGTATATTTTTAGAGGGTACGGTTGGATTTTTTGTCTAAAAAATAAACTAATTTTTTTTTTCAAGGGGTGCGCCCGCCCACCCTAGGCTTCACCTAGGTCCACCCCTGCTTTTACATGTGTCAGCTATAAGGTGGCCGGAATATCGGAGTATGGGCTATGGAGGCGCCGAATTATTTGAGTGTGGGCTATGGACTATGGAGGAGCCCGATTATCAAGAGTGTGGGATATGGAGGAGTGGTTGGCTATAAAGGTGCCAGATTATCAAAGTGTAGGCTATGGAGGTGCGGTTGTGATCTGAGTGTGAGCTATGAAAGTGTCAGATTATCGGAGTGTCGGCTATATGGTGTCGTCTCTACTTATTTGTCCTCCTCTGATCGGTTGTTTTGGATTGCGTATTTAAACAAATGTAAAATCAATGCGTATTTCGTCAAGTTTTTTGGTCATTTCCATGATTTTCCCTTTCTTTAAACTATCAAGCATAAATGTCTACGTATATATTTTGTTGGAAAAATAGGTGAAAATAGCATTTTTCACAAATATAGGAAAATGATTTTTTCCTATTTTAGACTAGAAATAAATATAATAAAATGAGCGGGTATTATATATTTATTTGTGGGTTTGTGTTCTATGTTGGAAGAGCTTCGCAACGAACTAAACCACGTCCAAAACCGAGCTAAGATGAATGAGATATCGATGCTCAAAGTTGGGTGTTTGAAACATTGAATGCTGAAACAAAAGGGAAAGTAGCACCTTGTCCCACATAGGAGGAGAGATGGAACTTAAATGGGTATTTAAGGTGGAACTCTCCATCCTTATTGTTTCATGGAAGCACACACTAGTGTCCTCGCGAAGGGTGCGGAGCACCCTAACTCGCACTCGCACACGCTCGCGCGCGCGCGTGGCGTGGGCGATGAGGCGCAATGTGGCGCTTTGCTGGCGCACTTTGCACTTCGCTCGCATCGCCACGAGCCGCTTGAGAGCCGCCTTTGTATTTTTGACCGCGTGCGCGTGGTGGAGCACAAGGGTTGCAAGGACCAAGTGGTAGGTGATGCGGTGCATGACGTGGCAGTCATGCGCATGCGCGCGCGAGTACATAGAGGCGCGCGGTTGCGCGCATGGTGCATGGGTCCTGCTGTGTCATGCGCGGCGCACCAGAGTGAGCCAATACGGCGCGACTGTGTGGCGTGCTCGTATAGTCTCACAGGTGACGTGGCGCACGCGCGCATGGACTTGAGCCAAGAGGACGCACCGCGCACAGTGACGTGGCGCACGCGCGCATGGCAGTGAGCCAAGAGGACGCACCACTGTGGCTTGCGCGCGCGCACGCGCAGAAGTTTCCAGCATTGAATGATAGAGCAGTTTCAGTCCAGCTTCGTAACTGACGAGTTAACTAGCTTTGACTGAGAATTAAATGACGTATTAAATTGCATTGAAGACGTTTAATGCAATTTAAACCTCTCTTTAATTCGTTTTTTGACTGTTTCGACTTAGGAGCTGTATATATACAGCTCCATACCCACTTCAGAATGATACCAGTAACAACAACAACAAACAACTCTCTCTCTACTACTTGTGATCTACTTTTCTTGCAGTTTCAAGGTAACCTTCGGGTTGTAGGTCTACTCCGGCAGTACCACTGCTCCGGCTGTTGTACCCTGGGAAACAAAACGAGTACTCTTGGGAGACTCGGAATTTGTTTTAAGGGAAGCGTGTTGAACACGTGCCTCAGTCCAACTCTGCTTCTACACCTTTCTTGTATTTTGGATTTTTCAGTTGTAATAGTACTTGTGTTTCAGCTTTCTTATTTCTGAATTGTAATCTTGTAATTAAATTTGTTTATTTTATTTAATTTATGCGAACGGTTCCTACAATCTTAAAACAAATTTTTTAAAACCGTTCGTGTATCAAAACCATTCTGTTTGTGATTCAAACCAGTTTTGTTTTCACTCAGTTTGTGTTTTAAAAACATATTTTTTTTGGTTTTCATCTTCAAAGGAGCGACTTTGGTTGAAAACCATTCTGGTTACATTCAGAATTTGTCCTAAAAATTTGCTAAACTTTCTGATTTGGTCTTCAAAGTTGGACTTAGAAGCCAATTAGTAAGTTCTAAATATTATAAATTTTCTGTTTTTGGTCTTCAAAGTTGGACTTAGAAGCCGAAACAGTAAATTGTGGTAAAATTAAAATTTAGTAGTTTCCTTCTGGTTTGTGCGTAAATCAGAATTTTTTGACTAAAAATTTTAATTTTATTTTTTTCAGAATGTCGACCTCAAACAACAACAATACGAATGTTGTAGTTGGAACCCCTGCCAACACTGTGGGAGCGTCCACAGTGGCAAATCATGCTGAAAGACCTGAGAAGTTCTCGGGTCTACACTTCAAGCGGTGGCAACAGAAGATGTTCTTCTACTTGACCACCATGAACCTTGCGAGGTTCTTGACGGAAACCGCCCCCAACCTGCGGAAGGGGAGACCGACGCTCAGGCTCTGAGCGCGGTAGATGCGTGGAAGCATTCGGATTTCATATGTCGAGGCTATGTACTCAACGGTCTCTCGGATGCCCTGTATAATGTGTACTATAATATCAAGACTTCCAAAGAGTTATGGGAGTCCTTGGAGAAAAAGTACAAAACGGAGGATGCGGGAACAAAGAAATTTGTTGTCGCCCGTTTCTTGGACTTCAAAATGGTTGATAACAAGCCGGTTATGAACCAAGTCCAAGAGTTGCAAATTATACTAAATGACATCCATGCCGAGGGAATGGTACTTAGCGAGACATTTCAAGTGGCAGCCATGATTGAGAAATTACCTCCTGCTTGGTTGGATTTTAAGAATTATCTTAAACACAAGCAGAAGGAAATGTCGGTGGAGGACCTTGTTCTTCGTCTTCGTATAGAAGAGGAGAATAGGATCGCCCTAAAAAACAGCCTTGTGCAGCCTAGTGCTAGTGCAAACGTGGTTGAGCATGGGCAATCCTCTAAAGGCGCAAAGGGTAAGGGGAAAAAGGACAAAGGGAAAGCAAAGGCTAGAAAACTTGGACCGAAGAAAGGGGTTGTGAAAAAGAAACCTCCAACGATCCAAGGGACTTGTTACAACTGTGACGAGCCGGGGCATCGGGCTAACCAATGCAAGAAACCAAAGCGTGAGCGTGCGCACATGGTGGATGAAGACGGAATGCCTTTGGTGGCAATGATTTCCGACAAAAGTGCAATGATGGATGAGGTCAATATGGTGACCAATACTCCAAAAGGTTGGTGGGTTGATACGGGAGTGACCCGTCATGTTTGTGCAGACAAAACCCTCTTTACCACCTTCAAGGCGCTTGAAGGAGATGAGAAGCTGTATATGGGCAATGCAGCCACCGCCGACATCATGGGTGAAGGAACGGTGATCTTGAAGTGGACCTCAGGAAAGGAGCTCACTCTAAGCAACGTGTTGTATGTCCCAGACTTGCGGAAGAATCTAGTCTCGGGATGGTTGCTTAACAAGTTTGGATTTCGTTTAGTATTTGAGAGCGATCAATTTGTACTTACTAAACGAGGAATGTATGTTGGTAAGGGCTACGCCCAAAACGGCTTGTTTAAATTGAATGTAATGGCTGTCAAAAAGATGAATAAAATTGCTACTACTTCTACTTATATGCTTGAGTTTTCTGATTCAAATAAATGGCATGGTAGATTAGGTCACGTTAATTTTAATTCAATACGACGTTTAATCAATTTAAATTGTATACCAACATTCCATATTGATTCACACTATAAATGTGAAACTTGTGTAGAATCCAAACTTACAAGAACATCATCCAAATCGGTTGAACGAATAACCGAACCCCTTGATTTAATTCACACCGATATTTGTGATTTAAAAGCGGTACCCCCAAGAGGTGGAAATAAGTACTTTATCACATTTATTGACGATAGTACTAAATATTGCTATGTGTATTTACTAAAAAGTAAAGATGAAGCAATAACTAAATTTATCTTGTATAAAAATGAAGTTGAGAATCAACTTCAAAAGAAGATAAAAGCTTTGCGAAGCGATCGAGGAGGCGAATATGTTGCACCTTTTGCCGAGTTATGCGCAAAAAGTGGCATAGTACATGAGTGTACACCTCCTTATTCTCCACAATCAAATGGCGTGGCGGAACGAAAGAACCGCACATTGAAAGAAATGATGAACGCCATGTTGATAAGTTCTGGGGTGAGCCATGACATGTGGGGGGAAGCCATTCTCTCGGCTAACTATCTTTTGAATAAGATACCACTCAAAAAGAGAGACGAAACTCCATATGAGTTATGGAAAAGGAAAAAACCTTCCTACAAATACTTGAAGTGTAGGGGTGCCTAGCAAAGGTGACTGTGCCACCTCCTAAGGCTCTTAGGATAGGACCCCAAACTGTTGATTGCATATTCATTGGGTATGCGCATCAAAGTAGTGCACATCGCTTTCTTGTACATGAGTCCAAGAACCCTGATGTACACAAAGACACTATCATGGAGGTGAATCCTAACGTTGTTTCGTATTTTGAAAATGTGTTTCCAAGTTTATCTACATGGTTAGATGAAGCGGGTCCAAGTTCATCTACGCGGATAGATGAAACACACGATCAACCTGAGGTTGACGAGGGTGATCGTAGGCGAAGCAAAAGGCCAAGGGTTGAAAAATCCTTCGGTCCTGACTTCGTTAGCTATATGGTTGAGGGCGAGCCCAATACATATCGCGAAGCAGTTTCTTCTTCGGAAGGACCTCAATGGAAAGAAGCAATAAAGAACGAGATTGATTCTATATTGCAAAATCATACTTGGGAGTTAGTAGATCTTCCACCTGGTTGTAAACCACTTGGATATCGTTGGATATTCAAAAGGAAGATGAAAACTGATGGAAGTATTGATAAATACAAGGCTAGGTTGGTGATTAAAGGATTTAGACAAAAGGAAGGTCTAGATTACTTTGATACCTACTCGCCTGTGACGCGCATAACCTCGATTAGATTGGTTCTTGCTATAGCGGCTTTAAGAAATTTGGAAGTTCACCAAATGGATGTTAAAACCGCATTTCTAAATGGCGATTTAGAAGAAGAGATTTACATGGAGCAACCTGAAGGTTTCTCCGCCCCAGGTCAAGAGGGTAAAGTATGTAAACTCGTCAAGTCTTTGTATGGCTTGAAGCAAGCACCAAAACAATGGCACCAAAAGTTTGATCATGTCATGATTGACAATGGTTTCAAAATAAATGAGTGCGACAAATGTGTTTATTTCAAAGACACAAATGAAGGTTATGTGATATTATGCCTTTATGTAGACGATATGCTTATCATTGGGAGTAATGATAAAATTATCAAAGCTACTAAAAGCATGTTGAAAGCGAGATTTGACATGAAAGACATGGGTTTAGCTGATGTGATTCTTGGAGTAAAGATCATAAGAACCCAAGATGGTATTGTGTTAAGTCAATCTCACTATGTGGATAAAATTCTTGAAAAATTCAACTCGGGAGATACGAGTATAGCTCGAACTCCAGTTGATACCTCCCAACATCTTAAGAAGAATAAAGGAGAGGGAGTTGCTCAGTTAGAGTATTCAAGAATGATTGGCAGTCTAATGTATCTAATGACATGTACTAGACCCGACTTGGCTTACGCGGTGAGTAGGCTAAGTAGATACACCAGCAATCCGAGCGCGGATCATTGGAAAGCTATCACGAGGGTGCTTAGATACATAAGATACACGAAAGATTATAGACTGCATTATGACCGACAACCAGCAGTGATCGAAGGATACACTGACGCAAACTGGATATCGGACAACAAGGATTCCAAATCAACAAGTGGTTACGTGTTTACACTTGGAGGAGCGGCTATTGCTTGGAAGTCTTCTAAGAAAACTATCATAGCTAGATCCACAATGGAATCCGAATTCATCGCCTTGGATAAGTCAGGTGAGGAGGCGGAATGGCTACGTCAATTCGTGGAAGATATTCCAAGATGGCCAAAGCCTTTGCCAGCCATTTTATACATTGTGATAGCCAATCAGCAATTGGTAGAGCTCAAAGCTTAATGTATAATGGCAGATCAAGGCATATGCGACGTAGACATAACACGGTACGACAACTACTCTCAACGGGTGTTATCACAATTGATTATGTGAGATCAAAGGATAACATTGCGGACCCGTTTACAAAAGGCTTAAGCAGAGAGTTAGTGGAAACGTCGTCAAGAGGAATGGGACTAAAGCCCGTGGTAAATGGGAATATGAGGGAAACCTAACTTAGCTGACTGGAGATCCCAAGATCTAAGTTCAATAGGACAACTTAATCATATTACCAAAACGGAGTCACTATGGGGGAGTACCTCAAACTAAACAAAAGGGAGTTATATATACTTCCTAGTCCATTCCAATCAGTGACATTGAAGTGAGGCTAAGCATATTAAGGTTAACGATTTCGGGAAATCAAATAACCATGATGCTTTTAATGATTCAGGGAATCACCTATGTTAGAGAGAAGTAGGGTCGCTTCAAATGGATTTGTGGGGTGCGCAAATCCTAGAGCTCTCGCAGAACCAGGCCAGTGTTCCAGGACCATAATAGGACACGACAATGAGGAGTAGGACAAACCAGGGAGAGTATTGTGTGAAGTGTATTGTCGTTTACACAAATGGGGGTATGTTCAAGGACATCGCGTCTACACACCGCTAGTAAGCTAAGTGCGCTTCACAAAAGAAGGTTCAAAGGTTAAAACCTACCTATCTTGCAATACTCAACTGTCGAAGTTTATCGTTGAAAAGTGTAAGGAAAAGATCCATTTCCATACATGTGGGGGATTGTTGGAAATTTGATGAAAATAGCATTTTTCATGTGGGGGATTGTTGGAAAAATAGGTGAAAATAGCATTTTTCACAAATATAGGAAAATGATTTTTTCCTATTTTGGACTAGAAATAAATATAATAAAATGAGCGGGTTTTATATATTTATTTGTGGGTTTGTGTTCTATGTTGGAAGAGCTTCGCAACGAACTAAACCACGTCCAAAACCGAGCTAAGATGAATGAGATATCGATGCTCAAAGTTGGGTGTTTGAAACATTGAATGCTGAAACAAAAGGGAAAGTAGCACCTTGTCCCACATAGGAGGAGAGATGGAACTTAAATGGGTATTTAAGGTGGAACTCTCCATCCTTATTGTTTCATGGAAGCACACACTAGTGTCCTCGCGAAGGGTGCGGAGCACCCTAACTCGCACTCGCACACGCTCGCGCGCGCGCGTGGCGTGGGCGATGAGGCGCAATGTGGCGCTTTGATGGCGCACTTTGCACTTCGCTCGCATCGCCGCGAGCCGCTTGAGAGCCGCCTTTGTATTTTTGACCGCGTGCGCGTGGTGGAGCACAAGGGTTGCAAGGACCAAGTGGTAGGTGATGCGGCGCATGACGTGGCAGTCATGCGCATGCGCGCGCGAGTACACAGAGGCGCGCGGTTGCGCGCATGGTGCATGGGTCCTGCTGTGTCGTGCGCAGCGCACCAGAGTGAGCCAATACGGCGCGACTGTGTGGCGCGCTCGTATAGTCTCACAGGTGACGTGGCGCACGCGCGCATGGACTTGAGCTAAGAGGACGCACCGCGCACGGTGACGTGGCGCACGCGCGCATGGCAGTGAGCCAAGAGGACGCACCAGTGTGGCTTGCGCGCGCGCACGCGCAAAAGTTTCCAGCATTGAATGATAGAGCAGTTTCAGTCCAGCTTCGTAACTGACGAGTTAACTAGCTTTGACTGAGAATTAAATGACGTATTAAATTGCATTGAAGACGTTTAATGCAATTTAAACCTCTCTTTAATTCGTTTTTTGACTGTTTCGACTTAGGAGCTGTATATATACAGCTCCATACCCACTTCAGAATGATACCAGTAACAACAACAGCAAACAACTCTCTCTCTACTACTTGTGATCTACTTTTCTTGCAGTTTCAAGGTAACCTTCGGGTTGTAGGTCTACTCCGGCAGTACCACTGCTCCGGCTGTTGTACCCTGGGAAACAAAACGAGTACTCTTGGGAGACTCGGAATTTGTTTTAAGGGAAGCGTGTTGAACACGTGCCTCAGTCCAACTCTGCTTCTACACCTTTCTTGTATTTTGGATTTTTCAGTTGTAATAGTACTTGTGTTTCAGCTTTCTTATTTCTGAATTGTAATCTTGTAATTAAATTTGTTTATTTTATTTAATTTATGCGAACGGTTCCTACATATTTAATATAATATAATGAAACTTGACATAAGGAACATCAATGAACAGAAACCATAAGCAGAAGTGAAATAAAAACGTATATGTTTCAAACTTTCAATAATTAATCCAGAGGGGTGATTACATGAATAAAAAAACAATGGGTGCGAATTTTGCTTGAGCAGGATCGCTGCATTTTATGTCTGGTGCAACTACAAGAGCGAGCGAAGAAGATGAAGGAAGCTGTTTCCGCAATCAAAGAAACGAATCATTGAAACGGCCCATTGGGCTTATGAACCAGTAGATGCAGGCCTTTTACCCTAAAAACAAAAGGATCCTATAAAATTCACCCGATCGACAATCAAACTCAGGACCTATTACTCTCAAAACATTATCTCACCCCAAGATGCTACTAGATTATAAAGCCACGGGCAAATATCCTATAAAATAATTTAATATGTCATAGAACACACTAATGGGGTATTCTATAAACATTATTATAGATATCGTGATTCTAAGATCATAGTAGCATAGTTACCCGTTAGGGATGGTGAGAAGTTCTTATATGATCAAAATCTTTATAAATATGCATAAATCTTTAGATGTGAGTGCAAGGTATGACTTCAAACTAAGCGTGTGCCACACAATATATTTGATATGTGTATGAAGATACAGTCATACTTATAGGGTAGGGATAGTGTACATTAATTCAGAAGTGTGAGAAGTGTATTTTAACACTATATATAACACTATATAACACCATATAAACACCGTATAACACTATGTAACACCATATAACACTATGTAACCGTATATAACACTATATAACACTATACATCTATCATATACATGCTATCAGACAAAATATAATGTCATATTTGTTATATAGTGTTACATAGTGTTATATGGTGTTATATAGTGTTATATTGTGTTTATATGGTGTTATATAGTGTTATATATAGTGTTATAATACACTTCTGAATTAATGTATAGGATCCTCTACCCATACTTATATTCATACCTGCGTTTTATCCGACCTATTCATTTATATGACTACCTACCATCACATAGTTTTGTACAATGTTTTAAACCTAGGCTTTATCAAATTACCTTGTGATTTTGAACCACCAACATCTATTGTTTTCCTACGCCATATGTTATACCAACAAGAATCACTGGTTGTGTATGCCATTTGATGAAATGCTAAGGTGAACTTCTGTAACCCCTTCTACCCTCACATCCCATGATAATTTGAAAAACGACATTGTTCTCTCTAAATTGTCAATTATTCGTTGTAATAGGTGACAACATATTCAAAACTGATGCTTAAATTGTTTGTCGGTATATACAGGTTTTCAGCAAAATAGTCGGTCAACAAACGTTCGTGTGCATCTTTACGTTCTGTATTTAATCGAGCTTTCCTTGTATTTGGTTTTCAAGTATCCTTTTCATCTAGAAAAATTTGTGTCGTCTTCATGGCTGCGTTGATTAAAAAAATATTAATTTCGACGAATGATGATAAAGAAATTCATGTTGAAGTAGGAGATGTGTGAAAATTAGAAGAAGATATAAAAATTGGAAAGCAGTTGTGTAAGTTGTAAAAGTTGAAAATATTAAGTAAAAAGCCTTTTTTATATATACAAGTGCGCCATTGGGTCATGCTCACCCCGAAATTGTATGGGAAGCGGGGAGGAGCGCGGTGTTTCCAAGACCCCACAAGCTCCACTTTACCATCTCAAGGACCAGGGATGAGCATGGTACCTGTTCGATACCAGTACCGAAAGTAATGGTATAAATTCCGGAGAAAATTGGTATTGATACCAAATACACCGGCATGGTACCCGTGTTTTACCAGTAAATACCAGTACCGGTACCAAAAAACGGGAAAATGAGTATCGGTACCCAATACCAAATGCTCATCCCTAGACCATACCGCCTATATAACACCCAACCTTACTCTCACCAAGACAGTTTCTTACTAAATCAACTTAGATCATCACGTAAAACTAATTAATCTCTTTCATTTTATTGGTGAATATACATCTGTATAATTATTCCATTTTTAATATACTTGATAAACATTCTGTTAAGGACAAAATGTCCCCTTATAGATACGGTGATGTGAATATTATTGCGAGCCTAATATATATTTGTAGCAATTATCGTGACAATGAAAAGTTGTAAGCTTGTGATAATAAGTTAAAATTGTTTTTAATTATGCTGACAATGAGAAGTTGTAAGCTTTTGATAATACGTTAAAATGTTATGTGGGTAGACATTTTTCATTCTAAAATCTTAAATGGGAAGTTGTAAGCTTCTGATAATCCGGCCGGTGTATGTCTTCGCCTTCGGAGATCTTATGGAAGCCCACGGCTTTTTACATTTGGGAAAGAAAACTAAGAAGATTACTCATGACCTTGTCAATCTCACGTGTTGGTATATTTGGAAAGGGAGAAATGAGACGGCTTTCTAAAATCTTGAATGTGGTGCACATGATATCCTAGGGGAAGTTAAATCTAGAAGTTTTGTCTAGTAAAAAAATAGGTCTTCTTTTCGGTCTATTCATTCGATAGGAAGAGTGCTGTAAATACCCGTTGTATATGTTGTAATTTTATTGTCTTTTGCCTGTTTGAATCAGAGGCGTGTTGTATGTTGGCCTTTTAGCGGTTTGAGTTGAAGGTGTGTTAATGAAGTTTACTTAAAAAAAAAAAAAGATGATATTTTCTAGTGACTACAATTGTGGTAGGTCCTAGATGATAAACATAAAAATGTGTAGAATTAAAACACCCTTGGTGCGCCATTACCACGACTAAAACATTCTGATTTTATTAACATATTCAAAGTCTTAAAACATAACTTGTGAATGTATAAAGTTGCACATGATTTCATTTAAATTTATAAGAATTTGTTTTATGTTTTTGTTTCTCTTTATAAAACTCTGTTAAAATCTTTTAATAAGTTTTCAAGTGATCTTTGTATTATTTATCATGTCCTATTCTTTAATCTTGATTTTCATCGCTTGATACTCCATTCCTTAAACCTTGACTTGAACTTGGCAATTGGGCGTTTTCAAAACTCTTCATTTTTCACACGAACGACCCAAGGTTGCAGCGTGTACCGATCATGGAGCATCCGGCCTAGACTTTATAAGGTCGATGATGTACGGTTTGACCGTCATATCAATCCTGATGATTCTATTGTTGAATCTTTTTGTTTGCTGCACATCTTAGTAGAGTTAATCCACGATTCCTTTGATATTTGGTGATGTTTTAATATTAGTTGTGAGGATTTTTGCATAACTATAATTAAAAGTATGATATATGAAAGTATGCTCATGTATACTTAACAACTATATCACATTTCTTTGTTATCATCAAAATGTGTGCATTTATAATTAGGGTTATTGGATTTTAATGATCCTAAGTTTCACTTGGCTGATTTAAAAGTTCCTTCCAACGATCTCAACTTGTAAGAATTTGGCCCACATTGATCATTTTCTAACATAGGTGTACTTAAATCAATTAAGGAGTCTACAGGTACACTTGAATCTATTGAGGAGACCAAATTCTTATATGTTAGAAAATGATCAGTGGGGGCCAAACTTTTAAAGTTTGGATTATTATTGGCCAACAGGTGAAAATTAGGATTATTAAAATCCAATCTCTTATAACTATGACCATTCATGCGCTAACAATATTGATGCATTTAATTAGAGAATTACATTTAATAACATGTATGTAAAATGCACATATCATGACCCTTACAAGTCTCCTTGAGTGAAGATCATCACTCACAGATTACCAAGTCTCCTTGGTGTAACAGTATCGGTGCCATGCTGATTTCGACTGGACGTCGATACTAGTATTGGTACAACTAGAACCGTTACTCATATTCGTTTTAATAGTTTTTGATTGACGTAAAACACGCATTGATATCCTTTTAGGTCTATCATAACTTTATTTTTTGGTTTTATATTTCGGTTATTGTACTGAATAGATAATTTATCGTAGTGAACTAACAATTTAGCTTTTCTGGTAAAGCCTATTTGACAAAAGATAGTGAGCCTAAGGGTGGAGGGTATAGGTTCGGGGAGTTGGGTGTTTGAGTGGGAGTCACCGATCGGTGACCACCCCCACTTGATTGAGTTGGGTGTTTGAGTTGGAGAGAGTGAACAAAAATCGGTGATTGTTCACCGATGTAATTGAGAGGAGAGGAGAGAGGAGAGACCAATCAAGTTTTTTTTTAATTGAGGGGTGTTTGACCATACCTAGTGATTGAGTGTAGAATGGGGAGTTGACATGACATAATATTATTGGGTAAGATTTCACTCAAACACCCTAGGGTGATTGACTATACCCTCCACCCTAATGGGGGGCCTCTCTAGTGAAGTACTTTTGAGTTCTGACAAAAGATCGTGAGCCTAAGGGGGGCTTGTCTCTGTGTCATTCTACTAAGGGTGAAAGGGTGGTCACTTCATGGGAAGAGATAAACTTTTCACCCACCCAATCATTCAATGCCATATCAACTCTCCTCTCTAGGTCCGCTATTGCCCAAAAACATAAGAGGTGGTCACCTCTCTTGGGTAGAGGTAAACTATTTTTTTTCTTTTTTTATAAATTAGTATTAATAAATAAAACATATTTTTAACAAACTAAAAGTACAATAAATTAAAAAAACATTACAATACATTACATTAAAAATAATTAAAATTGCATTTAATTAAAATAAATTAAACTACATAAAATTACTACTCTTCATCGGATTCCACCAATAGGTGGGGTAAATCTGGTCTTCCGAGATGCTCAAGGAGACCATGTTTTAGTCTCCAATGTGTATCTTCATCGTTTAACACACTGTCATCGAGAGCGGGCTCGACTAGAGGATCCCTGACGTGTACTAGTGATATCGTGTTTCCGTCGTCTTTTTAAATCATGTTATGTAAAATAATACACGTATACACCACATACCTATTTTTCCATACTCCTAGCACACATTGGCAGATTCATTATACCCCATTTTGACTTCAAAACACCAAAAGTATGTTCCACGCCTTTTCTTTCCGCCTCGTGTTGCTTCTTGAACCTCTTTCCGTCTAGTAGGTGAGGATTTGGAAATGATTTGACAAACACGGACCATGTAGGGTAGATTGCATCCACGAGATAGTAACCACGTTTGTATAAGTGGTTATTAACGTAAAATGAACATTTTGGCGCAGTTCCATTTCGTTCAGTAAGAAATAATGGAGATTGCTGAAGCACATTGATGTCGCTTTGTGCACCTGGAGGACCGCAAAAAGCATGCCAAACCCACAAATCTTAAGAGGCCACCGCTTCGAGCATAACTGTCACACCCCGATATTTCCACATATTACCGGTGAGCCCGGCGGGGAGTATCGTGACGTAGTTGATATCATCATAGTCAATACACACAATATAATAGCACAGCGGAAGGCTTGGTGAATAAACTGTTACAAACCATATAGTCTGAGTGTTCGAGTTTATGAATGTACAGACTGGTATGTAATAAGATCCACAGGCGGATCATAAATGTACAAAGAAACAAAAATAACAGACTGCAGGCATCTTATGGATTTGCAAGATCCTCTATTGATATCCTATAGCTCCAGCCTATTTCGAGAGGTACCTGTCAAGTCAGTCTTTAAGAAAATACGTCAGTTTACACTGGTAAATACAATTAACTGACTCTTTTGGAAAACATTTAAGAAAATTGATTTAGGTGCATATGGCACAAACCTTTTATAACTTGGGACAATTATTTGAATATAATCTTGTATACAGATTTACATGTTTGTCTTACAATTGGGGCCGGTTGGAAGCCGGTCATGATTAACCGTCTCACCACTTATAGAACCCACAAAGGAGTTATCCCCAACATGTGGGTTTATATATTATTTTAGCATTTGCATTTGTCAGGTGTATGCCTACACCCCGTGCATAGGTCGTGGCCATTTTAAATGAAATGAGCCGAGGATATCCAGGACATGGTCAGAGTAACCCCCAAATGTTTATGTTATCAAACAAGACATATTAAAACGGGTTATGCAAATTTATTAATCACAATCCGATTAAATGATTTCATACCCGACCAAGTGGTATTATTATAATACCATATCCCAAACCCGTATAGGGAAAATAAGTTAAAAGTATTTACCTGATGCTAGCAGTAAAAATCTTAAAGCTTTTCGAAGGCACCTTCTACCGGAAGCTATTTAATCTGTATAGAAGGTTTATTAACCTATTAGGATGCTAACGGGTCTTTAATTAAGTCAAGGACTTAGACCGGCTAGCTAGAAAGAAACCTTACGGTTCTAAACGCTAGATTAAGCGGAGACCGGAACAGAATGTGGTTTAGACCCGACAAGCTTGGATACTTGTACAATTTGGGTAAACTAAACACATTCTGGAAATTGAGAACTTAATGATAAGGTTTGACCCGATTCGGCTATTTTATGTAAACTAGTCACATAAGCCGATCTGAACACGTAAACGTGTAACGGGTCCCCAAATAAATTATATACAGGTCTTAATTATTATTATGCTCAAAATATGTTAATACATCAATAAGATGTTAACACATATGCCCAAAAAGTAATTTAAACCAAAATAAGTCCCATAAGGGCATTTTGGTAATTTTAATGCCTATAAAAGAGTTTAATTGTGCAACTGAGTTTAAGGTCTGATTAAATCAGTAAAAATATGTATTTTTATAAGTTATAACAGTAGGATACTTTATATATGTGAAAAATTTTCTTATATAGCCAAACTATGTCCCGTATGGGGCATTTTGGTAATTTCACAAAGGCTTTAAAGGTCAAAATAGACTTCTGAGTTTAAAAACTTTAGATTACTATATAATTATATAAATTAGCTTAAAACATCAGTGGGTAATAAGTTTTATATGTCAAATATAGTTTTAACCCATACTAGGTGCTAAAAACGCTTAAAAGTCGGTTTAAAGGGGTATTTGGGTTAAAATAGGAAATCAGAGTTTTTGATCAGTTTATAAAGTTCAAAATACTTTATTTATCATATCAGTAGCAAAAGGTTTGACACTAAAAAGTTATGTAAAACTCATTTTATGCATGAAAAGGGTAAAACCGACCTTTACCGAAATCAAGCTATGATCCTATGTTATGCTCAGCCTAAAAATAATTAAAAATATTCAAAAATCCCAATTTATTATTTTACATCAGTAGGTATAAGGGTTGATGTCAAAAATCGAGTTTAGATAGGCTTCATGCTAATTAAGCTATTTAATTAACAAAAAGTTTCTTAATTACGCTATTGAGCATAACTCCTATTCTAGACCTCCAATTGATGTCAAACTTTTAGGACATGTATAAATATCAGTAGCAAAGATGTTAGTCCATTCATATTGCTAAAAATCTCAGTTGTATGTCAAAAGGGCGTTTATGGCATTATTAAGCATGATTACGATTAAGTGCATATAATTCAAACCAATAGGTACCATGCAACATAACTCCAGAGGGTTATACTACTAAGTAATGTGGTCCTAATGGAAGCTTAAAACATGGGAGAATTAAGCTTAAACGGGTCAGAACTGAAAGTCAAAGCAAAAGTCAAGCTTTTGCGACTTTCGGTTATAAACTGACCTTAGACTATTAATTGTCGGGTTAGGACTGATAAAACATGTTTTAATATTGATTACTAAGTCATTAGAATGTTAAAATATAATTTAGAACCTTTGGTTTATTAATTAGAATCATTTTTGTAATTTCTGTCCAGTTTGACTTTTTGTCAAACTACTTTGACCCGACAATTGACCAGTCAAACGAGATAATTAAGAGGTGCCCTTTTAAGGGTTAATCACCTACACTAATGTGGTCTTATAACCACTTTCAATTTGATCAGTGGTTAAGCCACATGTAAGTAAAACGAAAGTCAAACTAATTTTACGATAAGTTTGACTTTAGAGTAATTAAGCTAAATTAAACAACTAAACAAGTAATTAGAAGCTTACTTAAGGTCCTAGCAAACTTTTTTACACTTGATGATCCTCTTCTAACTGATGGAAGCTCCAAAGTAAGTCCCACAAGTGAATGTTGCAAATGTGTTTCAAAACACAAGAACTAGTTTTCTTATATAGCCAAATTCCATGATGCTTGATCATTTCCAGGTGTAATAGGAGGCTCTGAGATCGACCCAGGTGTCCAAGCTATGAAATTAAACCGACTTACAGCTCCCTAGGTCGATACAACCTAGGCTAAGGCGGTGTAACAGACCAAACCCGCACCTGCAGGTATTTGTCTGATCTGGGTGTTCTGAGGCGGGCCGCGTAAGACTTAAGGGTGTCTTACGCGGGCCGCTTGGTCCTGTTAAACCGGGAAAACAAGTTTAAAAGCTGGCAATTTCAGTCCCTACTCGTTTATAATCCTTTTTAACTCCATTTTTGACAACCAAGGCCCTTGTAGTTAATTTCTTGGAGCCCAAGGATGTGCAAACAAACCTCGTTAGGCTCGGGTTCGTTAAATATCACTATGAAAGCAAGTTTCATCAAATTGACGCTTTTGGCCCAAAGTCTTGAAATCATGCTTAACGATATCGAAACCACGTGAAATTTATACCACTTATTCTTAAGTGTATATTTGAATATTTCGAAGCCTCGGTTTCGTTAAAAGGTCACTCATAGGTCAGAATTGACATGTTGACACGTTTAACCCTTGCAATTTAATAATCTTCCGATTATTTTCCTAAACGGCTTCTTAGATCCAATCAATCACTCGTTCAAGAATATATTCATCGTGTAAGGTCATTCAGAGGCACAAGTTTGGCATGTTGACACTTTTAGTCCCTGTGGTTTTATAGTTTCACTGTTCGACAACTTTGGTCCTTCAAACTAAATCTTTCGCACCTTTGGAGTTTAAGACACGTGTCCATATATAATTGGACACGTTTTTACGTGGTGTTACATCCTCACCCCCTTAAAAGAAATCTCTACCCCGAGATTTACTGAAATAAGTGAGGGTATTTCTGTTTCATAGTGGACTCGACTTCCCATGTATACTCGGGACCTCTACGGGCTTCCCATTTGACCTTTACTATAGGTACATGCTTTCTTCGGAGCATTTTAACCTGTCGATCCTCGATCGATATAGGTCTTTCAACAAATCTCAAACTTTCATCAATTTGCACGTCCTTATGAGACATTGTTAGAGATTCATCGGCTAGGCATTTCTTGAGATTACAAATGTGAAACACATTATGAATCCCACTTAGCTCCTCAGGCAAGTTCAGCTTATATGCTACACTACCGACACATTCGATAATCTCGAATGGTCCAATATACCTAGGGCTCAACTTACCCTTCTTACCAAAACGCATCACACCTTTCCAGGGTGATACTTTCAGTAGAACTTTATCGCCTATTTCAAATTTTAGAGACCTTCGTTTCCCATTAGCATAGCTTTTCTGCCTATCCCTGGCAGCTTTTAAGCGATCACGAATCTGGACAATTTTGTCCGTTGTTTCAAGGACTATATCAGGTCCTGACAACTGTGCTTCTTCTACTTCTGCCCAACAGACAGGCGTTCTGCATTTCCTACTATATAATGCCTCAAAAGGCGTAGCCTGAATGCTTGTATGGTAGCTATTATTATAGGAGAACTCGATTAAGGGTAGATGGTCATCCCAACTACCTCCTAAATCAATGACACATGCTCGTAGCATGTCTTCCAATGTTTGAATTGTACGCTCACTCTGTCCATCCGTCTGTGGATGGTAAGCAGTACTAAAATTCAAACCCCAAAGATTGTTGGAAACTTTTCCAAAAATGTGAGGTGTATCTAGTATCTCTATCCGAGATAATAGCTACTGGTACTCCATGTAGAGCTACAATCTTATCTACATACAATTGGGCTAATTTATCAGAGCTACGAGTCTCCTTGATGGGTAAGAAATGTGCTGACTTAGTCAGTCTATCAACAATAACCCATATGGTATCATTTCCATGCCTTGTTTTAGGTAACTTGGTTATGAAATCCATAGTTACCATCTCCCACTTCCATGTGGGGAGTTCTGGTTGTTGAAGCAGACCTGATGGCTTTTGATGTTCAGCTTTAATCTGAGCACAAGTCAGGCACTTAGCTACATAGGTAGCAATAGATTTCTTCAGACCTATCCACCAATAGTTAGCTTTCAAATCATGATACATTTTGTCACCTCCCGGGTGAACTGAGTATTTGGAGTTGTGAGCTTCCTGGAGGATTACCTCTCGAAGTCCTCCATGTATAGGAATCCAAATTCTTCCGTTCATCCTGAGAATTCCATCCTTCCCAGGTGCTAACTGCTCAGCAGTTATTCCTAACTTTTCATTTGGAAAGTTATCTTCCAATACAGCATCCTTCTGTGCAGCTAATATTCATTCATTCAGACTATTCCTCAACTCAATTCTCTTGGCATTGATCCTAATTGGTTTAACTCTTTCCTTTCAGCTTAGAGCATCTGCCACCACATTCGCTTTACCAGGATGGTAGCGAATCTCACAATCATAATCATTTAAGGTTTCCATCCAACGGCGTTGTCTCATATTAAGCTCTTTTTGATTGAACAAATGTTGGAGACTTTTGTGATCAGAAAAGATCACACATTTAGTTCCATATAAATAATGTCTCCACAACTTTAGTGCGAATACAACGGCACCCAACTCCAAATCGTGGGTGGTGTAATTCTTCTCATGCACTTTTAGTTGTCGTGATGCATAGGCAATCACCTTGCCTCGCTGCATAAGCACACAACCCATACTGGTGTGTGAGGCATCACAGTATACGACAAACTCTTCAATTCCATCAGGTAAGGTTAATACCGGAGTGTTGCTCAACCTTTGCTTAAGAATCTCGAAGGATTCCTGTTGCTTCGGACCCCAATCAAACTTAACATTCTTACGGGTCAAAAAAGTTAATGGTGCAGCTATCCTCGAGAAGTTCTCAATGAATCTTCTATAGTAACCAGCTAAACCCAGAAAGCTACGTATTTCGGTTGGAGTCTTGGGTGCTTCCCAATTCATTACGGCTTCTACCTTAGCGGGATCTACTTGGATACCTCGCTCACTGATAACATGTCCAAGGAATTGGACTTCAAGAAGCCAGAATTCGCATTTGGAGAATTTTGCATATAATTTCTCCTGTCGAAGTAATCCTAAGATACATCGAAGATGCTTCTCATGATCAACTTGGCTACACGAGTAAATAAGTATGTCATCTATAAAGATAATGACAAACTTATCTAAATATGGCTTGCAGACTCTATTCATGAGGTCCATGAATGCTGCCGGCGCATTAGTGAGCCCGAAAGGCATCACTAAGAACTCAAAATGTCCATATCTCGTTCTGAAGGCTGTCTTTGGTACATCTTCGGTTCTAACCTTAAGTTGATGATACCCCGATCTTAAGTCAATTTTCGAGAAATAGCTTGCTCCTTGAAGCGGATCAAATAAGTCGTCGATCCTGGATAAAGGATAACGATTCTTAATCGTTACTTTGTTTAACTCACGATAATCAATGCATAGGCGCATTGATCCATCCTTCTTCTTCACAAATAATATTGGAGCTCCCCAAGGTGAAGAACTAGGTTGTATGAAACCTTTCTCCAATAGTTCATCCAATTGAGTTCTGAGCTCTTTCATTTCTGTAGGCGCTAGACGATACGGAGCTCGTGCTATAGGTGCTGATCCTGGGAGAATGTCTATCCTGAATTCTACTTGCCTCTCAGGAGGTAATCCAGGTAATTCATCAGGAAAGACATCAGGATATTCAGAGATAATCGGAATATCTTCAATTTTAGGCTTAGGATCATTCACAGTTACTTGTGCCATGTAAATGACACATCCACTTTTCATACACTGCGCTAACTTGAGAATAGACACATTGCTAGGCAATCCATAATGTGTATCTCCTTGAATGGTGACTGATTCACCGGAAGGGGTTTTGATAATAACTAGCTTTTTATCACAGGCAATTTGGGCTTGGATATGTGATAACCAATCCATGCCCAAAACTATATTAAACCCAGCCAATTTCATTGGCAAGAGGGATAGCGGGATGTATGATTCTTAATGGATATGGAACATTCATCAAGAAGAGTGGAAGCTGTTTCTAAGGTACCATCAGCAAGCTCTACCTCGTATCTTATGTCTAGAGTCTTAATAGGCAGATTCAATAACTTACAAAACTTATGGTCTACAAAAGACTTATCCGCACCGGAATCAAATAAGACTCTAGCAAAATTATTATTAACGAGGAAGGTACTTGTTATGACGTTCTCGTCATTCACCGCTTCCCTCGCTTGCATCTGGAAAACTCTTGCATTGTTCTTCTTTGCCTCTTCAGGCTTCTTAGCATTCTTGGGGCAATTGGTTTTAATGTGCCCCTTTTCATTGCAACCATAGCAAGTTGCATCCTTAATATTTCGGCACTCAACAGACTTGTGCCCTTTCTTTTTATAGATCCCACATGGTTTAGCCTGTGGGTCTTGGTTGCACTTCCCAAAGTGCCTTTTGTTGCAAGTTTTACACCTGGGCTTGTCATTCGACTGCCCCTTCTTGGAACCAGAGTTTCCTTTGCCCTTTTTGTTTGACAGAGGAGACTTATCTTCCTCTCTCTTCCTCTTCCCCTCATCAGTGGTTTTCTTTGCCCTACTCCTCACAACATCTAGAGTGAGGGACAAAGATAGGTCTACAGCAGACCTATAAGTGGCTGGCTTTGAAGCCTTAACATTCCCTTTTACTTCGGGGGCCAAACCACCAATGAAACGCGCAATGCGTTTGGGTTCAGGAGTGACTAGGTATGGTACCAGCCTAGACATCGAGTTAAAGTTAGTCACATAGGATTTACAATCCAGATCTTTCATTACTAGGGTGAGGAAATCAGTCTCTATCCGCTCGACTTCATGCTGGGGGCAATAGATTTCCTTAACCAAATTAACAAACTTGTTCCATGACATATTGTACAAAGGAACCTTCCCCGTGGCTTGTACTAAGGTTTTCCACCAAGTAAGGGCATCGCCCTTGAAGGATTGTGATACAAACTTCACTATATCCTCCTTAGCACATCCGCTGATGTCTATTACAGTCTCCATCTCATCTAACCATTTCATGCAATCGATTGCATCTTTTTCTCCTGTAAAATCCCTTGGTTTACAGGAGACAAAGTACTTGTAGGTACAACCCTTGTTGTACCGGGGAGTTGGTTCAAGAACAACCTGCCTCTTTAGCTCACTACCCTGATTAGATGAGTGCTGGGACTCACTTTTCTTATGAGTGTGGGTTTGAGAATGGGATATCGAATGAGTTTGAGACCTAACAATACTAGGCTCTTTAAATTTAGCATCCATGGCTTGAGCAACTGCTGCTGTTATCATTTCTTGCAGCTCGGCACCAGTGATATTAATCCTGGTGTTATTTCCTTCTGTGGGATGACTGTTTGCTTCATCTGAGCCAGCCATTTCTAAATACTATATCAAACATAAAGGATATATTTAATTTACATATTTGATCATCGTATTGATGAGTGGATGGTCATGGTATTATTAAACCATATGGACCATCAAAATAATACTCAAAGAGATAATCATATTATACTAAATTCGTCTCGAAGGACATTTAAATAGCTTAGGAGCTTGTCACAGGGACGATTAAAATATAACCCACGATCCTTTGGATCAGTGGTCATTTAAGGGTCGAACAAAGTTCATCGCCTTTTTTGACAAGAAGTTTATAAATAGAACTTTCATTGTCTTTATTACACCTTTGCTTATAAGCATACATCTCTAATGGATGTCGGGGTGTATACATCATATTGATGTTTACTAGCCATGATTCGTATTGATCATATAGGCTAAAAATAGTGGCTTGGAAAAATCCAAGTACATTAGGAAGATTGTGTGGTTTCTTGTACTGTACAATTCAGGATTGTTAACATGTTTTCAGATGTTAACAGAGAATTATTATCTTAAAAAGGTTATACCATCATAGCCATTTAATATTTTGGCTAGGTTATACCTCTAAGAGTTTCTTAGGCGGATTTAATAAAATTTGAAATGAAGTAGCATGATATAGTAAAATACATATTAAAAACCAAAATAACTGCATTAAAATTTCGAAACGATTACAACGTTGCCCGAAAAGGGACTTTGAGAAAACAACACAAACTACCCACGCAGGGGTTACTGAAAAACACTGCCCACGCAGGGGCATACTGAAACAGAAATAAGTCCGCGCAGGGACTTGATACATGAAAACAAAATAAACGTCCTCGTAGGGACTTTATTACATAACAAAACAACCCAACATCACCCTATTTCTTCTTGCCCTTGAGAAGATTCATAAGGCCCTTAACAAAACCATTGTGCTTTTTCTTATTTTCGTGAGCCTTATGTTCAACCCTCTCTAACCTCTCTAGAATCTCTTGAGTTTGCTGCTGCTGATACGGAGGTTGTTGGTATGGCGGGTATTGAGAATCCCGCGCCGGGTATCCAGTGGGATAAACTGGAGGGTAAGAAGAAGGGTAAAGATGATGGTATTGGGCAGCTGTAAGGTACGGATCCTGAGTCCCATAGTCGGATGGGTATCCAGACGGATTATACCCAGATGATCCTGGGTATGTCGGGATAGGGTTGTCGAAACCCAACGGTGGCTGAAGTGGAGCGTGTGAAACTGGAGGAAGGTTTGCTTCCGTCACCGTGCGGGATGATTCACCCAACTGAGGGTCTTCTGGTATAGCAGGATACAAACTTGAGCCACGAGGAGATGCAAACCGTGGTCCCCCACGTACTGACATTCTAGCATTCCTCCTTCGCCTTGGAGGCTCGGGAGGTTGTTGAGGTGGATCCTCAACTAGCAAGGGTGGTGGGGTAACAGTCCTAAGCTGTGGTTCATCCAAGGGAGGTTGGATTGGGGAGTTATGGTATGAAGATGTAAATAACCAGTCATACTGACCCATCCTCTCCTGGAATGAATCAGACCCATTATACGGTGATCCCTGAAATGGGGAACCGCTTGAGATACTTATAGGGTGGCCTGGTGTTCCTGTTTGCAAATCCGGGTCCGGTTCGTCATCCATCTCCATTTCCTGAGAAAAGTGATCCTCAGGTCCCAAAGGGTTGTAGCCCAAAAAGTCATTAACATAAGCGTTGGGATTAAATTGTGTTGGGGAGTAAGTGGAGTCTGATTGATGAAAAGGGTGAGACTGGTAAGAGTGGTATGATTGGTTGGATTGATGAGTTCCTAACGAAAGAGGAGAATGATGGGGTTCGATTGGAATGGGCATCCCAAAATAAGGAGGATCAGACGGTGAGGATCCCAGCGAGACAGAATGTCTTGCTGGTTCAGGGTTATGGCTCCAATTATCCTTGGAGTTGGAACCGGAAAGCGAGTCGGATGGGGTACGCCTGTGGGAGGGTCCCGTGCTGCTTGAGGGTCCTCCACGCATGGGTCCTTTGCCTCGTCCTCTTAGTCTTGGAGGCATTTTCCTGTCAAAACAAATAATATAAGGTAAACAATAAAAGAAAGTTAAGAGTAAAATCCTAGATCATTTGCCTAGACTCGAGAGTCTAAGGAATGTGCTTATTGTGTCATTGAGATAAAACACAAAAGGCTAGTGTTTAATTCACTCAATGTTGGCTCTGATACCAACCTGTCACACCCCGATATTTCCACATATTACCGGTGGGCCCGGCGGGGAGTATCGTGACGTAGTTGATATCATCATAGTCAATACACACAATATAATAGCACAGCGGAAGGCTTGGTGAATAAACTATTACAAACCATATAGTCTGAGTGTTCGAGTTTATGAATGTACAGACTGGTATGTAATAAGATCCACAGGTGGATCATAAATGTACAAAGAAACAAAAATAACAGACTGCGGGCATCTTATGGATTTGTAAGATCCTCTATTGATACCCTATAGCTCCAGCCTATTTCGAGAGGTACCTGTCAAGTCAGTCTTTAAGAAAATACGCCAGTTTACACTGGTAAATACAATTAACTGACTCTTTTGGAAAACATTTAAGAAAATTGATTTAGGTGCATATGGCACAAACCTTTTATAACTTGGGACAATTATTTGAATATAATCTTGTATACAGATTTACATGTTTGTCTTACAATTGGGGCCAGTTGGAAGCCGGTCATGATTAACCGTCTTACCACTTATAGAACCCACAAAGGAGTTATCCCCAACATGTGGGTTTATATATTATTTTAGCATTTGCATCTGTCAGGTGTATGCCTACACCCCGTGCATAGGTCGTGGCCATTTTAAATGAAATGAGCCGAGGATATCCAGGACACGGTCATATTAACCCCCAAATGTTTATGTTATCAAACAAGACATATTAAAACGGGTTATGCAAATTTATTAATCACAATCCGATTAAATGATTTCATACCCGACCAAGTGGTATTATTATAATACCATATCCCAAGCCTGTATAGGGAAAATAAGTTAAAAGTATTTACCTGATGCTAGCAGTAAAAATCTTAAAGCTTTTCGAAGGCACCTTCTACCGGAAGCTATTTAATCTGTATAGAAGGTTTATTAACCCATTAGGATGCTAACGGGTCTTTAATTAAGTCAAGGACTTAGACCGGCTAGCTAGAAAGAAACCTTACGGTTCTAAACGCTAGATTAAGCGGAGACCGGAATAGAATGTGGTTTAGACCCGACAAGCTTGGATACTTGTATAATTTGGGTAAACTAAACACATTCTGGAAATTGAGAACTTAATGATAAGGTTTGACCCGTTTCGGCTATTTTATGTAAACTAGTCACATAAGAGGATCTGAACACGTAAATGTGTAACGGGTCCCCAAATAAATTATATACAGGTCTTAATCATTATTATGCTCAAAATATGTTAATACATCAGTAAGATGTTAACACATATGCCCAAAAAGTAATTTAAACCAAAATAAGTCCCATAAGGGCATTTTGGTAATTTTAATGCCTATAAAAGAGTTTAATTGTGCAACTGAGTTTAAGGTCTGATTAAATCAGTAAAAATATGTATTTTTATAAGTTATAACAGTATGATACTTTATATATGTGAAAATTTTTCTTATATAGCCAAACTATGTCCCGTAGGGGCATTTTGGTAATTTCACAAAGGCTTTAAAGGTCAAAATAGACTTCTGAGTTTAAAAACTTTAGATTACTATATAATTATATAAATTAGCTTAAAACATCAGTGGGTAATAAGTTTTGTATGTCAAATATAGTTTTAACCCATACTAGGTGCTAAAAACGCTTAAAAGTCGGTTTAAAGGGGTATTTGGGTTAAAATAGGAAATCTGAGTTTTTGATCAGTTTATAAAGTTCAAAATACTTTATTT
>JARYGA010001959.1:0-47443 GCA_030545235.1 Helianthus tuberosus
AAAAAGTTTTAAACTAAGAAATGAAATGCAGAAAATTTAAATTGCAGAAAGTAAACAAAGTAAACTATTTACAAACATATTTTTGCGAGCGTGTCAGGGAATCATATCAGCTTTTCAGACAAAATTACAAGTACCGTTAAGCTTCATTTCATACTCAGACTTAAACAATTCACCTCGATTGTCGATATACTGATCCATCTTAAATTCTCACACAAATTTCAATTTAATCAGGATATGAATTAGATGTCTTATGAACTTAGCTCATTCATGTGTCCCACCTCTTGAATATACTCCCGTATCCAGAATCCCAATTATCAGTCTTACAGGTGAGTATACTACAATGATATCTGTATATAAATTAGGTATGCGAGGGCCGAGGGATCTCAGGTCGATACTTCCGTATACGCAGAGAGATATCAGCTTCGACTTTACGGTATGTCCCCTTTAGAGGATCTTTTAGCTACAACAGCAGCGACTATCAATTTTATTGTTTCATCGGCATGCTGAGGGTTTATGCTATGTTTCAAGCATTGCAGAAAGTATTATCCAAAGACTAGGTCAGAACAACCGTTCAGCAGAAGTCCCGAAATAATACCCCAGACATCATTGAGTATAAAGACCTAGTATATCAGATTATGAGACCTTTCAAACGAGATTTCAGGGGTTACCTATATATTCAAGTAGTGTTCCCCACGAATTTCGCATGTTTGAAATTTTAGGTTTATATCCCGAATAAATCTACTAAATGTGCGAAAACCTATCGACACATCATTAGTGAGACTGTTTAACTCATTTAAACTTTACAAATCTTTAGCATACTGTAATTGTCTAGCCAATGTACTATCATTTTCCCTATATACACAAGCTCTTTTTCAAATTTTATCATGTTTTTGTATTTTTGCATTTTTTACTGTTTTTGTATTTTCTGAAAATATAAACTATATACAAATATCTACCCCCCTAAATACCAAAACAAGTAAAAAATCGACAAACCATTGCAGATTGTTTTTCGTCTTCATCCGCAACAGTACTCTCATCAACGCCAATTATGCCATCCGACACCGACAGAAGCTTCATACCGTTCAGTTTTAACAAATATTTAAACCGATTTTTATCAAAAGCTTTGGTATGTAAATCAGCTTTCTGTTCGTCAGTGTGGATTTTCTCAATTCGTATCAACTTTTTCTCAAAAAAATCACGAATAAAGTGATGACGAATTTCTATGTGTTTAGTTTTAGCGTGATGTACCAGATTCTTTGTTATATTTATCGCGGCCTCATTATCAACAAAAAGAGGTGTGTTAAGAAACTGCAAACCGTAGTCGCGCATCTGTTGCTGTATCCACAGGATCTGAGAGCAGCAACTGCTAGCAGAAACGTACTCCGCTTCACATGTAGATAGCGCCACAGACGTTTGTTTCTTACACTGCCAGGTAACCAATCTAGGACCAAAGAATTGGCATCCTGCAGTTGTTGATTTTGAATTGACTTTGCAGCATCCGAAATCCGAATCGGAATACCCTTAGAGCATAAAGTCGTCTTTTCTAGGATACCACAACCCCAATGAAGGAGTTCCTTTCAGGTAGCACAATATCCTCTTCACAATGATCATATGCGAAGCTCTCGGGTTAGATTGAAATCTTGCTGCGAGGCACGTTGGGTACATGATATCAGGACGTGAAGCAGTTAGGTACATCAAAGAACCTATCATGGAACGATAAAACGTTTCATCAGCCCTGTCTCCGGTGAGATCTGGGTGAATCCCATGATTTGTTGCAAGTGGGGTAGCAGCTGGAGTAGAACTTGACATCCCAAATTTCTCTAGAATATCATGAACGTACTTCGTCTGATGAATGAAAATTCCCTTAGGAAGTTGTTCAACTTGTAATCCCAGAAAGAATTTCATCTCCCCCATTGATGACATTTCGAACTTTTGCTTCATCACTGATTCAAAATCTTTGCATAGATTTTCATTTGTTGACCCAAAAATTATATCGTCTACATAAATCTGAACTATCAGAAGATGACCTTCGACCTCTTTAGTGAAGAGAGTGGCATCCACTTTTCCACGAATGAACTTGTTGGCTAGTAGGTGTTGAGACAAAGTCTCGTACCAAGCTCTCGGGGCCTGGTGTAAACCATACAGCGCTTTGTCCAATAAGTAGACCTTGTTTTTGTGGATTGGATCGGTGAAGCCCGGCGGCTGTCCGACATAAACCTCCTCTTTGACCTTCCCATAAAGAAACGCCGATTTTACATCTAACTGATATACTTTGAAGTTCTTCCAAGACGCAAATGCAAGAAAAATTCTGATTGCCTCTAGTCATGCTACAGGAGCATAGACTTCAGTAAAATCAATCCCCTCCTGTTGACTAAAGCCCTGAACAACAAGTCGAGCTTTATTTCTTATAACAACTCCTCTATCGTCTCTCTTGCACTTAAACACCCATTTGGTGTTAATCTTTCTCTGACCATCCGGCAAATCAACTAACTTCCACACTCCTAATTTCTCGAATTGATTAAGTTCCTCCTGCATTGCATTGACCCAAGAATCTTCAGTAAGCGCCTCTTTGTAAGTTCTTGGTTCAACCTGCGAGATAAAACAACTCAATGAGAATTCAGTTTGCAAAGGAGCAACTTTTGTATAAAAACATGTAAGCCCTTTATCAATCTGATTTCGAGTGCGAACGCCTGTCTGCAATTCTCCTATGATCAACTCCTCTGGATGATATGAAAAAGTTCTTGGCATCACTTCGCTTGAAACATCTACATTTCCCTCCAGATTAGTAACATTCTGCTCTGCATCTTGTTCACCAACTTGGTTTATTTGACTGGAAATCTGAATTTGCCCCCCCTCAAAATCTGAATCACCATGATCAAATACTGGCATGTTTTCAGCTTCTTGATTATCATTCTGATCCGACTGATTATCCTAGGCAACCTCATTCTGTTGGACATCATCATGTTCACCAGCATTACTCGGACCTGCTTCATCGTCATTTGAAGTTTCCCGTGGTCTTCTAGAATACTCAGCTGAGAACCTTAGCTGTGACTCATATTCACGCAAAATATCCAACTCATCAAAGAAATCTTCATCTTCCTCTGACTCTTCTCTCATGTCAAACGAATCCCACAGTTTGTCATAATGATAACGCCATGAATCTCCAGGATTCTGCGGCGGCATAGTATAACCTTGACATTCAACATTTGCAGCTTCAATAATCCGCTTCTCACTTGGAACGAAGACACGTCGCATCGGATTTGCATAACCAACAAATATTCCCTCAATGCTCTTCGGACCAAACTTTCCATGAGGCTCTATAACAGTACAAGGTGACCCGAACGGTTCTAGATACTTCAAATTCGGTTTGCGGTTATTGATTAGCTCAAAGCATGTTTTGTTGAACTTCTTGACAGTGAGAACCATGTTGAGCGTATAGCATGTGGCAGAAACAGCTTCAGCCCAAAAATTTATCCGTAACTTTGAATCTGCGAGCATAGTTCTAGCCGTCTCGATTAGTGTCCGGTTTTTGCGTTCTGTGACTCCATTCTGCTGCGGAGTGTACGGAGCACTAAACTCATGCAGTATACCTCTTTCATCACAAAATTCTTCCATCTTGCTGTTCTTGAATTCAGTACCATTATCACTTCGAATTCTTTTGATACGCCTTTGGTACAGATTCTCAATTTTTCTGAACAACGCCATCAAACTGTCATACGTTTCATCTTTAGTCTTCAAGAAAGAAACCCACAAAAATCTGGAATAATCATCAGTAACGACCAAACAGTAGTAATCTCCTGTAATACTTTTGACATTCACAGGACCAAACAAATCCATGTGAAGTCTTTCAAGAGGTCTCGAAACTGAATTGACTTGCTTTGTAGGGTGTGACTTTTTCTTCTGCTTGCCTTTAACACAGCTAATACACTCCCCTTCCAGATGAAAACCTTTGATATTAACACCCAAAACCAAATCATTGTACACCAAGTGATTCATCTTCCTTAGGTGAATATGCCCCATCTTTCGGTGCCACAATCTCGATTCTTTCTCAGTTGCTCTGGAAACAAAACAATGTGCTTGACCAGTAGTTGTAGTTGCTACAATCATATCCAACACATATAAATCATTCACTCTAGGTGCCCGCATGATAATCCATTCTTCAGGAATAACAAATCCTGGTTTCAAAATCAAACATTCTTTATCAGTGAAGTGAGTAGTATACATATTGTCACAAATCTGCGAGATACTCAGCAGATTGTTCTCCAGCTCAGTAATGTAGTTAACTCTCTCAAACGTTACAATCCCATTGGATAACGTTCCTTCACCAATAATTCTACCACCTTCATGACCAGCAAATCCCACATAACCACCATTGATATTTCTCACATCATACAGCAACGCAGTCTTCCCTGTCATATGTCGAGATGCTCCACTATCCATGATCCATCTGGATACAAGTTTTGGAAGATCCTACACATAACAAATTTTGACTTAACCATCTTCAATAAAGATGCCGATTCATGCTTCGCGATCAAGGAAGCTCCGGCAATTCAAACTATTTATTCGAACATGGTGTCCACCCAGGCCTCATCAGCCTTAGGTGTAACCTTGACTCTTGCAATTTGAATTTTGAAGTTTTCAGCCTTAAGAGGTGGAAAATTTGAATCATAATCAACCGAAATTGATTCTTCAGCCTTTTTCACTTCAGAAGTTGAAATTTTCATTTCTGGTTTTGGTTTCCAAACTTGTTGAGATAATGCAACCCGCTTGTAAAATTTGTCATTTTTAGTTACCACTTTCTTTACGGGTTCATTTTTCACTTTGATGTTGTCATTTTTCACATTCTTTTTCTCAACAACGATAGGTGCTTTACCCTTCACCTCAACTTTCTTCTGTTGAATCTTCACAGTTTCAGTCTTAGGCTTCACATTGATACACTTTCGTGCAATGTGACCAACTTGATTACATCTGAAACATGTTCGAGTATCAATAACTCGACTTGTGCCTTCAGACTGATACTGTGAAGCTCTTTTCTCAAAGAATTCTTCATTCGATTTTGAAAAAATCTCTTTCTCTTCATCAGCAAGTGAACTCGAACTGTTCACAAACACCTTCTTTTCAGCAAACCTTTTGTTTTGAAAACTCTTTTTCTGATAACTCTTACCATCACGATAACCACCCGACCAATTGTTTCTATTGTTATTATAAAAACGTGATGGATTAACAGATTTCTTGTAGTATGATTTATCTTTCTCAAAACTAATTTTTCTCTTTGTTTGACTGAACTTGTTCACTTCTGACAATTCAACTTCAACCAACTTGAAAACATTTGTCAATTTGTTCATGTTAACATTCTCAATCGGAAACTTAGAATCCGAATACAACTTATCAGATCCAACCATCTTGTACATTACAAGACTCGGTTCATCACTTAAGTTGTTTTTGGATTTTGGGTTCTGAATGTACTTGTCCAAGAAACACCCATCTTCCTCAGTAGTGTCACTATCCATTATTAGCACATTTTCAACAACACCTTTTACAATATCATTTTGGACACTATCGTCATTGGAAGATGTGAACGTGACATCAATGTTCTCCGGAAGTTTAACTTCACTTTCTTCCTCAATTTCAACCAACCCAGATTGCTTTTTCGTGTAGTTATCAAGAACAGGTGGTGGTACTTGATGAAAACCCACCCCAGTTCCATCACAATACACATCTTCGCCTGCTTTGTCTTTCCCAATGGGTTTGGGAATGATGTGTTGCAAAACAAAGCTTGCGGAGCTGTAACTGTTAAGCTTCAACTGGATTCGCTCGTTTTCAATTTCAGCCTCTTGAAATTTAAGTTTCAGTTTAGCGATTTCATCCAGTTGTTGGTTGATTGATTCTTCTTTTACTCTAAGCACTGCTTTTAGATGTTCATTTTCTTTAAAAGTTTTACCATTTCGATCATCACAATCTTTCATTGTGCTTTTGAGTTTTTCAAATTTTTCAGAAATCTGACGATTTTCAAGAATCAACTTTTCATTTTCTTGTTTAATTTTGTCATGATCAATTTTATCATTTTCAATTTGTCTAGTTAATTCTCTTATCCGTTCAGTTGAAGCTTTAACTGTTTTGTCACGATCAAGAATCTGATTCTCAACACTTCTGACCTTTGCTGTCAGATTATCAACTTTATTTCCGTTGAGATACATGACTGTGCTACAAAATTTGCACTCTTTGTTGCAATTTTTGCAATCAGCATTTCCATCGATTTTCTTACCTGATGCATTTGTTGACACGTTTGAACTGACCTGGCTTTTTGACTCAGACACGGAGTTAGAATCTACCTCAAGTGCCTTAGCAGCCAGCACTTTGTCAGCCATTTTTCCCAGGTTTTATGCGGTCAACTCCTGCGTTGTATCGATAATGCCAGTATCAATCTTCTTTGCTTTCTCGATCTCTTCTTTCTCCTTTTTCTCTTTCTCTTCTTTCTCTTTCTCTTCTTCTTTCATTTTCTCGGTTGGAGTTCCCCACCATTTGTTTTGCCAGTACTCATCCTCTTCTTTGTACTGCTGAATTATGGCTTCAATATCAAGTGTTTTGTCATCAATCGCAATATTTCCATATTCATCAAGATAACATTCTCTGTCCGGATCCCATCTATTTGCTCTCCTCGCTTCGAGATAGATACGAGATATTCTAATGATTTTGTTTTCAGCTATCATTTTTCTGTATCTATACTTCTGCTCTTCAGTTCTATCATCTTTCCACGGAATAGGATCGTCGTTTTTCGCCATGAATGCGTAACCAACCGCATCTTCTTCAGGTAGAACCTCTTGACTCCAATCATACCCCTCATCATCGTAAATCACCGTAAGAGCTCTAGATTTCTCTTTGTTGTCTTCAACCTGCTTCAATCTAGGCGGCTCGGATTTATTTTGATGATATATTGCCTTCTTGTAATAATCATCTCTGAAAGGGTTCTCCGACTCATCAGCATAAGCATTTCTGCATTCCCGTTTGAAGTGACCTTTCTGCTTACACTTGAAGCACGTCACTTTGGACTTATCGAACCCCAGCTTGGTAGATGGACCACCAATTGTCTTCCTGCCAGTAATTTCCATGAAACGCTGTGCACGACGAACAGCACTGGCCATAGCCCAACGAATATCGATCAGTTCCATTTCTTCCGGATCAATCTGATCATAATCTTCCTTCGTTAAGTTGGTGTTGCCTATCTTCCCAGCTACTAACCCTTCATACGATTCCAACACCAATGATAGGAAGATCATCTGCTGTTTAGCCGACTCCTCATCAAAATTCTGAGCATTCTTCAAGTCTATTGCAATGTTGCATTGAAAATGATTCTTTGCATCAGAATGACTTGCAGATGATGAAGTTCCACTGTGATAACCACTGTGATTTCCACTGCTTTGACCACTTTGACTTTCTTTGTTTGCTGTGGATACATTTTCAGTAGAAAATGCAGTCTTGGGTGACGTTGCTTTTGGCATCATGCTCTTTGGATAATATAAATCCAAATTCTGTTGATAAGATGAGTGATTAACTTTGTACGTCTTCTTCAACTCCAACTCGTGACTCTCGAGTTTCTCAATCAGCAAATCTAATGTCAACTTTTCTGGTGCTTTGATGGTATTTTTCAGCATCAGTGCATAATATCTCCAATCCATCTCGTCGGGCAACGAATCGAACAATTTGTCGATAAGATCTTCTTCAGGATATCTGATATCATGTCTTACTAATTCCAGCTTCAGATGACCAAATCTTTCTATCATTTTACAAACTGACTCGTTCTTTAAACACCCAAACATATCAAACTCTTTCTTAAGTAGTTTCTTTTTGTTTTTCTTGATTTCTTCACTACCTATACATTTCTTTTCTAACTTTTCCCAAAGATCTTTTGCATTTGAATAATCGATCAAGGCAATAATGTCTTCCCGAACGGATTGAAATAACAATGCCACACACTTTTGTTCAGCTACAAACGAATCAATCTCCTCAGCTACTCTTAAAGTTTCACCATATTTGTTTCCATGTTCATAACCGTTTTTCAAACTCTTCCAGCTGGGAAATGCAAATGCCATCAACCAGTCTTCAAACTTTCTTAACCACCGACTGTATTTCTCGATAGCCATTAGCTTTGGAGGTTTATTGAACATTCCAAATGCACTTTCAGATTCCCAAGCTTCCTTTTCCTTCTCTTTTGGCGGGTTATCATTGTTGTTGCTTGTAGATGTATCATCTCCCGAATTTCCAGCAAATGCGTACATGTCGCTAAAAGGGTTCAAGAAAATATCATCCATCTTGAGTGTACCTGTAAAAACAGCAAAACACTTAGAAAATTTTTCAAAGTTTTGAAACACAACAAGTTCGAGCGAAATCAGCTTTAGAGCGAAATCATCTAAATTTTGATTTCGTGCGGAATCAGAAAGTGACTCTGGAGCGAAATCAGAGTTTAACTTTCTGAGCGAAATCAGACTTGATTTTCGGGTGGAAACAGACTTGTTCTGATTAGGAGTGGAATCAGAATTTTGCACTTTGGAGTGGAATCAGAAGTTTGCACTTTGGAGTGGAATCAGAAGTTTGCACCTTGGAGTGGAATCAGAAGTTTGCACTTTGGAGTGGAATCAGAACTATTCAATCTTGAGCGGAATCAGAAAGTATATTACGAGCGGAATCAGACTTTTCTGATTCTAGGAGCGAAATCAACAATTAATTTTCGAGTGGAATTAACTTTTAGGGTGAAATCAGCAAAAATTGTTACGAGCGGAATCAGGTTTTTAGGTTGTTTTTACCATTTTTACTCCGAATTTTAAACTGATTCTTTCTAGGGTTTATACAATACTCGAAAATCAGTCCATTCCGACCGTTGAAACTAGTCCAGTTCAGAAAAATATAAAAAGAAGTGAGTAGAAGTAAGAAATTCTGATAGAATCAAGCTGCTATGGTATGAACTCCTCGTCCTGAGCTCTGATACCACTTGTTGGACCGTTTGCGTGACCCTAAACGTCAGTAAAGTAGTTCATCTCTGAATATGAAGGCGGAGTCAACATATACAAAGTCATAACAGCTTTCGGATCCATTTAACTTCTTTCTATTATCAATCTTCAATGTTTACACGTGTTTCTGATGTAATTTTGACAGAGTTTCGTTACCGTACACAAGATCTAATTCCGCTCCAAAATTCTACAATGAACTCAGCCGAACCCCTATATATAGTAGATCTGATTCCACCCCAACTGATTCCACTACTTTAGACCTCTAGGAGCGGAATCACAGGAGCGGAATTAACAAGTTACCTCAGGAGCGGAATCACTACTTTAGACCTCTAGGAGCGGAATTAACATGTTTACATAAAAACCTGATTCCACTCCAAATGACACAAGTGTCATTTGGGGCGGAATTACAATCTAAAATCACTATTTCATTTCCGAGCTCCAAACTAACCTATCTAAACCTAAGACTCAACTCAGACGTAGTCATCAGACATTTAGTGTACCAACAATTTCTAGTTTAGAAACTTTATTCAAAATCCAAAAAGATTTTATATTTCTGCTTTATTTTCCGACAAACCAAAGTGGAAAGTTGATCTTCAGATTCGAAGGTTGAAGCAGATGCAGGAAGTTTCTGAGTTGGAAGATGAGTTGATAGCTTATTATAAACGTGTGAAAATGGAAAGTCAAAACAAGTTCATTAAGTTGAAACTTGTTGTTTTCAGGAAAATGTTTTGGAAAATGTTGTACAAAAATCAGTTTTGTTTGTGTCATAGGTCAACCAAGGTAATTAAGTTGGACTTGGTAGACAAATTGAGTACCCATGGTCATTAACTTGGACCTGAATACTTAAGTGGATTATTAAAACTGATAAAAACAAGAAAAGATGTTAAAAGTAAATAGATTTTAATGTTATATTTTTGAGAAGCAGGAAACAAGATCCCCATGGCAAAGTTTGTGTAAAGATTGAACCAGAATTTGAGCTCCAGCATAACGAAAGGGGGAGTGTACATTCTGGATCAACATTCAAAGGGGAGTTTGAAGATAAAATTTGAAGGATGCTTACAGTGTCAGACAAATTGGACAGAGTGGAAAGATAGATCAAGACTAAAGACTAAATATTTGATGCAAAAGACTTCGTCAACATCCAAGGGGGAGTCTGTTGGTGCATAGATGTATGTTAACTTCGTCTTTATAGAGTCTTGTGTCTAGATAGGATAAACCAGTGCTCAGATGACGGAAAATTAGGATTTGTATGTTGAAAGGGCATTTCGCACGAAATGACTTAATCATTTCGTACGAAATGAAACTTGGTATTTCGTACGAAATGACTCGAGTCATTCCGTACGAAATGACATTTCGTATGAAGTTGGTTTCGTACGAAATAGCCAGGTCTATAAATACTGAGCTGGTTGATTCATTTGTAACTTTCCGATTTCAGAGCCGAAGTACTGCCGGTTTGTCAAACGATCTGTAAAAGCTTTGAAATCATTAATAAAAAGATAATTAGGGAGAATCAAGCTATATCAAGTTAGAATCATTGATTCCACCTTTGATTCTGACTCAAAACTCTTCTGATAGACTCATTCGGGTCATACGACGATCCAACATTCTCTCCTGTAAGCCCGTTGAATTTGTAGGCAATGAAGGGGCGACTGCCGCACTGCGTTGGTTGGAAAAGACAGAAATGGTGATTAAAATAAGTAAGTGTGCAGAAGAAGATAGGGTGATGTATGCATCCCACCTTTTTAAAGAAGAGGCTTTAGAATCATGGAACACGGTGCTACAAGCTAAGGGAAGTGACGTGGCTTATTCCATGAGTTGGGAGGAATTTAAAGAATTGGTGGAAAGAAAGTTTTGTCCCTCCTACGAAAAGGAACAGATGACAAACAAGTTCTTAAACCACCGGATGGTGGACGTTGATTGTCAGGGGTATACTTTGAAATTTTTTGAGTATGCTAGAATAATACCAACTCTGGCCTCGCCAGAACCGGTGCTTATTTCTCGCTATATTTAGGGACTAATTGGCGAGATTCGCGACATAGTCAATGCTGCGAGACCCCGAACAATTGATGATGTGGTAGAATTGGCAAACACCTTGACTGACAGACTGGTGCGCACAAGAGAAGAAAACAGGAAAAAGGAATTGGCCCAAAAGATTACCCAAGGTTTTCGTGGGGCTAATAATAATAATAATAGTAACTTCAAGAAAAAGGGAATCGGGCAATCCTCCACCGCGTTAAAACAACAAACTGCGGTGGAAACGTCGAGGAGTGTCGTAACAGAATCATTGTTTCACAACACATGGATAAAAGTTATGTTTTATTGAATTAAGTTTATTACATTGTATTGAAACTAGAAACAAAACATAACCAAATTAAATTCCATTGTTATTAAGTCACTAAGGCCTCGTCCATTCCTATGTGAGCATGCACCAATAACATCATCAAACATCATCAACTATGATACCTGAAACATATGTGAAAATACGTCAGCATAAAAATGTCGGCGAGTACATAGGTTTTATGTGAGTGTCAGATTCATGGCTCGTTTACCTTTTGAAATAATTTGAACAACTCTGTTAATTGATATTAGAAAACCAAGTTTTGTAAAATGTTTGTAATGTCAATTGAAATAACCAAGTCAAAACAGATTAGTTACATTTTATAAAACCTCGATGCCATGAATCTTAACTCAAAACATTTGTTTAAGTAAGCCCAGATCGTAAATTGTTTTTGTAATAAAACTCGAATGGTTTATATTGTTATAAAAACCTTGTAATATAACTTCGTTTTGATAACCTTTGCCCAAGTGATCTAGATAACGCAACGATATATAATGTGTTAAAAGCACTTATATATAGGAAGTACCAGTGGCGTATACACCATGCTTTTATCACATTACACCTGCCCCGTTACCTAATCATTTCCCTCACCCAATGGTTCAAACAGTTCAAATAGTTCACATGAATCAAACAGTTCCAAATGGTTCACATAGATCAAACATTTCACATAGTAATATAAACCATAGCATTTGTTTAAAAGACTCGAAATCATTTAGCACATATGAATCACCCCAAAACAGCTTAAAAGGCAAAAGAGGAGACTATGTACTCACTTGAGGATGCTTAGAAGTCTTGAATAACAACCAAGAAAAGCTAGAGGGTTCACGAAAATCAATCGGCACCTAATATAAGTAACTATATTAACAGACCGGACCTAAATCGGAAGATCGGATAGGATGAGGTTTCGTAAACCAAATGAGTATTGGAACTCATATGATATGGTTTAACAAATCCTACATACTAAATCGAAACCTATCCTAAGTGCTTACGACCCATTACGTCTCATTTAGGTAGCTTACGCTACTTTAATGCGTCGTTCGCGTAAAACGCGTTCGGAACACCAAACTAGTCCTATGACAAGTATTATATGCCTAAACATGTTTAAATATGTTGCATAATCAGCTAAGTGAGAAAATTTTAAGTTACATATGCTTAATTACCAATTATGCATGAAAATGGCATTTTGGTCATTTTATCTAAGGCAAATAAACAACCTATCATACAACTAATTAAACTAAGTGACCATAAGGTATAACCTCGGAAGGTTATTCCCTATACATCTATGGTCACTAAACATGCTTGGTCGGATCCTAACGATTGACCAAATGGGTCGGGTTCGAAAGCCTAAGTGGTTGTTTAGACCGCTTATCTTACGACCCTATATAAGCACTTGTCTAAAAGTGACGAGCTACACATGTTAAAACATGTTTAACTAAGTTAGAAAACAGGTTTTGATATCAAAACAAAGGGTTTTGATACCTAAGAGTAGTTTGGTTGCAAAATACGCATAAATACGCATTTTGACCGAAACTACGACTCGTCACTACGTCTAATCAGCGTGGTAATCAGTAGGTATAGTCACACGACAGTATAACCATCGTGATTACGCTCACGTTGCAAAGTTCAAACGAACTTTATGTTGACCAAAGACTGGTCAAACCAAAAGTCAAACACTGTTTGACTTTCATGCTTGAAAAGCAATAAAAGAACGAAAGAAGCTTACAAAGGGGTCCAAGCTAGGGAGATCTTGATCCAAAACACACAGGTATGAAGTTTTAGAACTTCAACTTAGAGTTATTCAGATCAAGGGTGCAGAAAATGGAATGAGAGCATGGGTATTTATAGTTTTCGAGAAACCGTTAGGATCATTTCTTGCAAAAGGGGCTTCGATCTTGGCCATCCAAGTGGGCACATGGTTTTAAAAATCAATGGGACATGAAAAACAAGCAAAATCAAGCAGATGGTATCCAAATCAGGGGTTAAAAACCATCAAATTAGTTGAAATGGACCAGATACAAAGTTTCTGTCTGCAGGGCTATTGCGCCCGCGAGAGAGACAGCCCTCTCTTACGCGGCCCGCGAGAGCCAAGTTTGGCAGAATGTCCAATTTGGTCCCTTCACTTGAAAAACTTGTATTTTGATGCATTTTTGACATGTTTAAGCCCCGTTAACCCCATTTCAAAGCTCTAAAATGAAGTTAAAGTATAGGGAACTTAAAATATGCTCAAAATCATCTAGAATGTTGGTTCGTTTGGTTGTACGGTCGTGTTGTTCGGTTAATTACGACGAAACACGAACGGACGCAAAAAACGATCCAAATTACGCGACGAATGGAATTTTATTATGCCAATCACTAAAATAAAATATTTTAATGATTACGTAAATTTTTGGATATCCAGATATATTCAGAACGTAAGATATGCGCGAAAATGCAAACTTATGCACTTTTGACGCTTTTAGTCCCTATTGATCAAAAAGTTTATTTTTGCGCACCAAACACCTCAAAGCCTATTTCTAAACTATGTAAAGGATATTTAGGGCATATTTAACTTATGATAAAGTTCCAGAATGTTCGTTACAGTACGAATCGGCATACTTTCGCAATTTGTCGAAATTAGTCCCTATAAACGAATAAACTTGATTTCGACACACCAAACCCTCCAAAACTTATTTCTAAGTTATGTAAAGGTTATTTAAGGTATGTTAAGCCTATTTCAATATTCCGGAGTGTTTGTCGCATTAAACTGATTACGTTTACGCATCAGTTCGCGTATAACCTTCCAGAAAGCGATTTAGAGCTCGAAATCGAACAAGAATTGATATGTGCAAATGATACACATATTTATACAAATCCCAAGTATGAAACACAACATTTCATTGATTTGGTATTTGTTTGATGGTCGTAGAGGCACAGATGTCACAGACTCCCCTACTTTAGGAAATTTCGTCCCGAAATTTATTCGTAGGAGTCTGTTTGTGACGCTGTGTTAAATAACCATCAAAGATATGCAAGGCGTAATCTTGTCATTTTCCAGTGGATATACTTTAAAGCAAAAAATGAGTGGATGATTCATTTATCCTTAACAGGTACATCGTCAGAAGTGAAAATAACGAAATAATCAAAAAGGATATTCATTTCCCTCAACGAATATTCTTCAGAAGCGAAAATGAACAGATTGAGTCATTTTCCTCAATGGGTTCTTCGTCAAAAATGAAAATGAAGGGGGTAAACAAAAGGATATTCATTTCCCTCAACGGATATTCTTCATATGTGAAAATGAACGGATTGAGTCGTTTTCCTCAACGGGTTCTTCGTCAGAAATGAAAATGAAGGGGGTTAACAAGAGGATATTCATTTCCCTCAACGGATATTCTTCAGAAGCAAAAATGAATGGATTGAGTCATTTTCCTCAACGGGTTCTTCGTCAGAAATGGAAATGAAGGGGGTAAACAAAAGGATATTCATTTCCCTCAACGGATATTCTTCAGAAGCGAAAATGAACGGATTGAGTCATTTTCCTCAACGGGTTTTTCGTCAGAAATGGAAATGAAGAGGTAAACAAAAGGATATTCATTTCCCTCAACGGATATTCTTCAGAAGCGAAAATGAACGGATTGAGTCATTTTCCTCAACGGGTTCTTCGTCAGAAATGGAAATGAAGGGGTAACCAAAAGGATATTCATTTCCCTCAACGGATATTCTTTCAGAAGTGAAAAATGAATAGCTAGTTCATTTTTCCTCAATGGGTGCTTCATCAGAAATGGAAATGAATAAAGTTAATTCTAGACACATGACAAAACTTGCTGTGGTTTCTGTGCACTAAATTCCGTAATTATGTATGCATCCATAATTACGTAATTCCTTGCATAGTAATCACAGTTTGTTTTATAATGTGAAGGGGATAGAATTTGAACATGCTCGAGACAACTTTGATTTGGTCAACATATAAACACATAATTGTTTGCTTGGTTTTTAATTTGTTATCAGTTTGTTATTAATTGTTATTAACTTGTTGTCGATATGAACATGGGTATTCAAGGTATACCAGGAACCCAGTTGATGGACTTCAACGTCCTCAAGAATCTATCTGAAAAGATAGGATGATCTTATAAGAATTCGATTTTGATTACAAGGAATCATATCATTTGAATTAAGGTACACAACAATTAAGGACTTATGGAAATACCCTTAGGTACCCTCTTAAGGATTTATAGTGGTACTTTGGGTATTCGTCCAGAGTTGTATCTTGCGCCTTGTACTTCATTTCCTTGGAAGAAACGGGTACTTAGGATTTTCGTGGAAAATGCAAGAGATCATAAAATGGAAGAATTTTGGGAGTAGTCTGTTCTTCAAGGAATATGGTTCCTTGATTGTCGGTATTGTCGGGGATTTGTTGTTTATACATGCAACCACATTTGTACATTGCAATGTAAATAAAAGATTTATTTATAAACAACAACAACAACTGTCTCATAGACCATGATAACAAAAGAAAATAATACATAAGGCTTGATTATTTCTAAACAGCGTCATTTTCCAGCCGGTCAAATGCGCATCCCTGCGCTGGATTTGCATTAGCAAGCTTTGGGCAATTCTTTCGGAAATGGCCTATCTCGCCACAGTTGTAGCAAGACCCTGGTGGAAAACGAGCTTGAGCAGGATTATTGTCAGCTTGCTCTGGTGCAGCTGCAGCTCGGCAAACCCTCGCTGTATGACCTATAAGTCCACAAATTAGGCATTTGTGGCACTTCACACTGGCATGATGATGAAGGTTACACTGGTTGCACAAGGATGCAGTTCCGTTGTATGGATTCCTAGCAGGGGGTTGAGCTGGTTGGTTGGGGACAGCTTGATCATTGTGAGCAACCACGGCGAAGTTCTGGGAAGCCTTTCGCTTCTTTGACTTCTTGGAGGATTCAGTCTGTTCATCCTTTGGTTTCGATTCCTCGATCGGTTTCTTATCACCCTTTCAGAAATGTTTACCTTTCCTGATCTGAGATTCAGTCAAGGTAGCCGATAGTTCAATGGCTTGTCTAACTGTAGTGGGGTTGCTACCAGTAACAACGTCTTGTACTGAGTCAGGGAGGCCATCAATGTACTTTTCGATTGCCTTATCCAAAGGCGTAACCATGTTCGGGCATAACAGGCTTAACTCCTCATAACGGTCCGTGTAAGCTCGATACACACCACTATCTTGCTTAAGATCGTCGAATTCCCTTTCCAATGCCCTAATCTCATGACAAGGACATAATTCCCTCATCATTAGAGCTCGAAGCTCTTCCCATGTTTGAGCCTGTCACACCCCCAAAATCCACACGCGGAGTATCACCACTTGGAGGCGTGACATGACCAGGATCAAGCCACCAATCATATTGAACATAACGAGTAATAGGTAAAATTCAACCACAAAATATGAAAGGTGTTCAAAAACCAAAGCATAGTAAGCGTTTAGCGGAAGCATAATTGTAAAACCCAATGTAAGTATTAGATACGAAATAAAATAATGTTTTTAGCATGGCACACACTGCCATGTCCCATAACGATTGCGCCTCCCTGTGCAAGCTCCATGAGTACCTAACGACCTGCAAGGCATGTAGCAACGAATCAACAATAAAGTTGAGCGAGTTCACAGTTGGTTGTTTAGAAATAGTATTCATTTCGTAAATCGTATGTTCGTTTGTAAACCATGTATCGTATTAATTTGTATCACGGTCACCCTGACATGTTTGCAAAGATTAGTGGGGGATTCCCATGTGTTACTAGACCACGCGTATCGACTGCTACGAAAATGTAAGAGGTGCCCTAAGTCAATGTCTATCAGCATTGACCCTTTGCCCATAGTCCATTAGTACACGCCCGTCCGACTGGCACGGTGTGAGGTTTGTTAAACCTAATAGCGCTATTAACTAATGACCCGCTCGCCATAGGCCTCGGCGATTAAGTCGATAAATGAGGGACTTAAAGTGATAGAGTTGATGGTCTTATGGTCGTACGTATTCTGTTGTATGGGGAATACGCAAGTTCGTAGTTACTGTTCAGTTCTTTAACCCATTCCCAACCCTTGGGAATCCCATGCCTTGGATAGAGTGTGAACTCACCTTGGTTTGCTCGGCAGATACACAGAAAGGTTAATTGAGCTATATGTGGTCACCACGTCCTAACATGGTCACCATACAAGTCAGGTCTAGGTTCAAGTAATACACGTATGTTTACACACAAGCTAACAGGTTGCAAACACGTATTGATCATGGCAGCACATTAACAGTCATGTACACATAATGCCCAAGTTGTGCGACTCAGAAGGTTGGGCTCTCACAAGTCATTAGCCCAATAGTCTTGTGCGACTAACTAAATGAAGCCCAAAGATACCCGCCCCAAATAACATAATTAGTCCAATATGAATGCGGCCCAACAGATGGACATAAGTCTTGTGTGATCCGGATAGAATGGTGCGATCCGGATGACTTGTGCGATCCAGTTGGGTTGTGCGATTGTATATTGGGCTTTAAGGCCCAACCGTCCAAATGTTTGTGTGTGGCCCAAGCCTTGTGCGATCGGCACTGCCTTGTGCGATCCACAAGGTCTTGTGCGATCATGCATATCTTGATTGTACTTAGTGTATTAACAGTTGCACTATTCTTGTGCGACTGTCTTGTGCGACCAGAACTTGTTCGATCGGATCAGATCTTGTGCGACTGACCAGTTTGTGTGATTGCACTTGTGCGACTGGTCTTGTACGATCGGTTATGTATTTCCTTAAATCATGCAATCAATTACTCTATTATTGATAATTTCCATATTTTGCAGTTTATCAATCAACAGTTTCTAACTAACCCTATCTCGATCAAATCAAGGTTTTTACCACAAAATTCATATGAACCCTAATCAAAATTAAAACATGAACAATAATCATAACTCATAAACATACTAACATGATTCATGTTCTTGATCACTAGCATGCATTCTAATCATGATAACTCAAAAATCATTCGAACACGATACATCATAGCCGAATATCAACATTCAAACCTAATATCATCAACCCTTATTTTGATCCGTGAAAACTACACATGTATGCCGATTTCAAGAACGCCAAAACCCTAACAGTTTACATCATCATCAATCACATATCATCCTTAAACCACCGTGTAGAACATACATATCACAACATCATGCAACACACAATCAACAGTTAAAACACTAACCAATTAAAGAAGAGAGTAAGGATTGATCCGAACACCAAAAGCTTCGAGAGAAAGAGATGTTGTTGCTGTCGAGTTTGAGAGGGAGAGAGAGGAGAGTAGGGTTTGTGTGTGTTCTTGTTTTGCAACAAATGAGAAACAAACTCCCTAAGGGTGTGCGTGTATGCGCATGAAGGAGTGGGCCGAATCCAACTTGGGCTGCCCTTGTGTTTTCGAGTGCAACCAGTGTGGACCGAATGGGCTTGTGCGATTGGGTTATTGTCGTGCAATCGGTTTGTTTTGTATACATACAATCGTAACACATAAACACATAACATAACATTCAATTAATTCCTCATATAACGTAATCACATATTGTTCAAACAAGTTACATCAAAGTGTAAAGAAGGTTCTGAAATACGAGTTGTCACATTATCCCCAAGTTGAAAGAAATTTCGTCCCGAAATTTAGTACGTACTCACTGAGGAAGCTAGTTAAGTTGCATGGTTTTCCTGGTTTTCCTGGGGTGTCACATCCTCCCCCCGTTGATTTGGAATTTCGTCCCGAAATTCCGTGGTAGCTTCAGCCTCAGTAGTGGTTGTACTGTTTGCGAACAGTTGGGGATATTTTTGTTTAATTTGATCTTCGTGTTCCCAGGTGAACTCTGGGCCACGACGGGTGTTCCAACGAACTCGAACGAGAGGAATTCTAGTACGCTTGAGAATCTTCCCATCTCGGTCAGTAATCTCTACTGGTTCCTCGACGAATCGCAGCTGATCATCGATAGTGAGTTCCTTCAAAGGAACTATGTGGGTCTCATCTGACAGACACTTCTTCAGATTCGACACATGAAAAATGTTGTGAACTCCACTGAGTTCTGCTGGTAGGTTTAGTTTGTAGGCCACCTTGCCTATTTTCTCTATGATTTCGAAAGGTCCAACGTATCGTGGGTTAAGTTTGCCTCGTTTGCCAAAACGAACAACACCCTTCCAGGGTGAGACTTTGAGTAGCACTCGATCCCCAACCTGGAACTCGAGTGGTTTCCTGCCCTTATCAGCGTAGCTTTTCTGACGGTCACGAGCTGCCGCCATTCGTTGTCGTATTTAAGCAATCCTTTCTGTTGTGTCTACTACCAGTTCTGGACCTGTGAGCTGACTGTCACCCACCTCTGCCCAACAAAGAGGTGATCGGCATTTACGCCCGTACAATGCCTCAAATGGAGCGGCCTGAATGCTGGTATGGTAACTGTTATAATACGAAAATTCCACTAATGGTAGATGTTTTTCCCAGCCATTTACGAAGTCAATCACACATGCCCTAAGCATGTCTTCAAGGGTTTGGATGGTGCGTTCAGACTGCCCATCTGTTTACGGGTGATAAGCTGTGCTCATATCTAAACGTGAGCCAAAGGACTTGTGCATTGCTTGCCACAGTTCAAAAGTAAAACGTGCATCACGATCAGAGATGATGGAGGTTGGCACCCCGTGCCTCGAAACCACTTCCTTAAGATAAACGTCTGCTAGAGTAGAGAACTTATCCGTTTCCTTGATAGCTAAGAAGTGTGCAGACTTTGTGAGTCGATCCACGATCACCCAAATAGTATCGTTTCCACGTTGAGATCTAGGCAGGCCAGTAACAAAATCCATAGAAATTTGCTCCCACTTCCATTGTGGTATCTCTGGTTATTGGAGTAGGCCCGATGGTTTCTGATATTCAGTCTTGACTCTCGCATAAGTCAAGCACTTGCTAACGTAAGTTGCTATGTGAGCTTTCATGCTAGGCCACCAATACGTAGTTTTCAAGTCGTGGTACATCTTATCTGAACCAGGATGTACTGAGTAGCGAGACTTGTCTGCTTCATCCATCACAAGCTCTCGTAGGTTGCCATAAAGTGGGACCCAAATGCTTCCTGTTACATAGTAGGCACCGTCTTCCTTTTGTTCTAATCGTTGCCTTGAGCCACGTAGGGCTTCAGCCCTGACATTTTCTGGTTTCAATGCTTCTACCTGAGCATCTCGTATTTGGGAAGGAAGACTAGATTGAATGTGAGTTGTAATGCTCGCACGCATTTAGGCGTAGTGTCCTTTCGACTGAGGGCGTCAGCCACAACATTGGCTTTGCCTGGATGGTACTTGATTGCGCATTCATAATCGTTCAATAGCTCGACCCATCGACGTTGACGCATGTTTAACTCCTTCTGTTTGAAGATATGCTCGAGACTCCTGTGATCAGTGTAAATGGTACACCTGGTACCGTACAGGTAATGTCTCCATATCTTGAGTGTGAAAACAACAGCTCCCAGCTCCAAATCGTGTGTAGTGTAATTCCTTTCGTGAATCTTAAGTTGATGTGATGCGTAAGCAATAACCTTATCACGTTGCATCAACACGCAACCAAGTCCCTGAATGGATGCGTCGCAATATACCACAAAGTCGTCTGTGCCTTCAGGCAATGAGAGGATAGGGGCGCTACAAAGTCTATCCTTTAAGTGTTGAAACGCAGTTTCTTGTGCATCACCCCAACGATAGGTGACACCCTTCTGGGTTAATGAGGTGAGAGGTTACGCAATCTTGGAGAAATCCTTGATAAATCTTCTGTAGTAGCCCGCCAAACCCAAGAATTGGCGAATTTCTGTTGGTGTGCAAGGTGCAGGCCAGTTCTTAATCGAGTCTACCTTAGATGGATCAACATGAATCCCATCCTTGTTCACCACGCGGCCTAGAAAGTGGACTTCACGAAGCCAGAAGTCGCATTTCGAGAACTTTGCATAAAGCTGTTCTGTCCGAAGGAGTTTCAAAATAAGTCGTAAATGCTGCTCGTGTTCCTCCTGACTCTTGGAGTAGATCAAAATGTCGTCGATGAATACAATCACAAACTTATCCAAGTAAGGCTTGCACACTCTGTTCATGAGATCCATGAAAACCGCAGGTGCGTTTGTTAACCCGAATGGCATAACCAGGAACTCGTAATGTCCATACCGAGTCCTGAACGCTGTCTTAGAGATGTCCTCGTCGCGTACTCTTAGTTGATGGTATCCTGACCTCAAATCAATCTTCGAGTAGTAGCTCGACCCTTGCAGCTGGTCAAACAGGTCATCAATACGTGGAAGAGGATAGTTGTTCTTCACCGTCACCTTGTTGAGCTCGCGGTAGTCTATACACATTCTGAAAGTACTGTCTTTGTTCTTCACGAATAGCACTGGAGCTCCCCAGGGCGAAGAGCTAGGACGAATAAAACCCTTATCCAAGAGTTCTTGTAGTTGCGTAGACAGCTCTTCTAGTTCAGATGGAGCTAGACGATAAGGTGCTCGAGCTATGGGCGCTGCTCCAGGAGCCAGCTCGATTTGAAACTCGACTTGATGATGAGGCGGAAGACCAGGTAATTCCTCAGGGAATACCTCAGGAAAGTCACGTACGATAGGAAAATCTTCTATCTTCTTCTCTTTCTTCGAGGTGTCAGTAACGAGAGCCAAAATAGCAGTGTGACCCTTTCGCAAACACTTCTGGGCCATAAGGAAAGAGATGATGCTCACAACAGCACCATTCTTATCGCCACGAATCATGAGAGGTTCATCACCTGACCGAGGGATACGAACAATCTTCTCGTTGCAAAGAATCTCTGCTTGGTGTTGGGATAATCAGTCCATCCTAATGACAACGTCGAAACTACCCAGAACGATAGGAATAAGGTCGATGGAGAAGGTCTGATTAGCAAGAACAAGAATACAACCCTTGACTACGTGTGTGGCCTCTAAACTCTTACCATTAGCTAGCTCTACAGTGTGCTTGGTGTTCAAAAATGTTGGGGTACGCTTAAGCATTTGGCTAACTTTTAAGGACACGTAGCTAGTATCGGCACCCGAGTCAAATAAAACAGTAACATAAAAGTCGTCTAGTAGGAACTTACCCGTCACGACGTTGGGATCGTTCCTTGCTTCACCTTGTCCAATCACGAATACACGACCCCTGGCACCATTGCCATTGTTATCCCCGTTGTTTCCATTCCCCTGATTGTTATTATTGTTGTTGTTCTGATTCTGGTTCAGCTGGGGACAATCTCTCTTGAAGTGGCCTTCAGCTCCACACTGAAAGCATCCCCTGTTGCCTCGCTGTTGCTGCTGCTGGTTCTGTGGAGCTGGTGGTTGTTGTTGTTGGTTCTGATTCGCAGGTCGTGAGCTCCTACAATCCTTAGCTTCATGACCCATCTTGAGACACCTCTGGCAATGACCCTTGTTGCACTGACCCCTGTGGTGTCTATCGCATCTGTTGCACTTTGGAAGGTTTCCTCGATATCCACCCTGCCCTTGACTACCAGAAGACTGCTGACCAGGGCTCTGATAGTCATCAATCTTTCGTTGCTGTGCCTGGGACTGAACTGAAGTCAAACCTTTGCTTGAGGTTCCATCCCATTTTCGCTTGTTATCAGTGGGAGTAGCAGATGCAGTAGTAGCACCTATACGCTTAGGCAGCCTGTTCTGTTCCACTGCCTGGTCCGTGAGACGATGAGTAAGACGAGTAACGTCCTGGATAGTAGTGAGGTTAGCAGCAGTCACATGGCTTTGAATCTCTGGTACTAAGCCTTTGAGGAACAGCTCGATGCGTTTGATGGGAGGTTCCACCATAGTTGGACACAAGATGGCCAGCTCATTTGACCTTTTCGTATACGCCTCTATCTCTGATCCTGTCATCTTCAGGTTAAAGAACTCCACTTCCAACTTGTGGATGTCATCACGACTACAGTATTCCCGCTTGATCAGTTCCTTAAAATCATTCCAGGGGGTGGCGTTAGCAGCTGCCAGCCCTAACATCTGAACTTGTGAATTCCACCAAGTCAGTGCAATGCCCTCGAGAGTACCAGTGGCGTGCTTCACCCTGCGATCTTCAGGGCATTCACACATTTCGAAGACTGACTCGAGCTTCTCGAACCAGTGGAGGAGTCCAACTGCCCCTTCAGTGCCACTGAAAGTACTAGGACGACAGTCCATGAAAGTTTTAAACGTGCACGCAGGCAGCTGAACATATTGGCCTGTTGGATAAACGAGAATAGGACAAAGTTAAACACAAGAGTTAGGTTAGGAGTGTAGGATCTAAAGATCCTAGAGTGAGTTTCGACTGCAGGGTATACCTCCTGCTTGGGCGGCTGCAAGTGCCGCAGCAACTTATTGGTTAATCAGAGCTGTCAACAGGGCTTGAGTCATGTTAACGCATCCAGCCATGATCTTCATATCGAGGGAAACATGAGTGAGAAAGGTTCGCGAAAGTGCGATGACAGAGGAGAGTAAGCACACATGTGTTTCAATCAACAGTTGTTACGTTTATCTAAGCATACCATGAGCAAAGTTCTATGTAATCTAGCAAGTAGGCAATGTAAACATAAATCGTATCACCTAGAATGTTGAGTCTTGCACATGGAGTGAGGCGTCGTTGTGGATCGTTGAGCACTGTACAGGTTATAGTATGGCTTTAACAAAAACTTTTTCCCTTATTAAAACCAAGTTCGCTATAACCAATGGCTCTGATACCAATATGTCACACCCCCAAAATCCACACGCGGAGCATCACCGCTTGGAGGCGTGACATGACCAGGATCAAGCCACCAATCATATTGAACATAACGAGTAATAGGTAAAATTCAACCACACAATATGAAAGGTGTTCAAAAACCAAAGCATAGTAACTGTTTAGCGGAAGCATAATTATAAAACCCAATGTAAGTATTAGATACGAAATAAAATAATGTTTTTAGCATGGCACACAATACCATGTCCCACAATGACTGCGCCTCCCTGTGCAAGCTCCATGAGTACCTAAGGACCTGCAAGGCATGTAGCAACGAATCAACAACAAAGTTGAGCGAGTTCACAGTTGGTTGTTTAGTAATAGTATTCGTTTCGTAAATCGTATGTTCGTTTGTAAACCATGTATCGTATTAATTCGTATCACGGTCACCCTGACATGTTTGCGAAGATTAGTGGGGGCTTCCCATGTGTTACTATACCACGCGTATCGACTGCTACGAAAATGTAAGAGGTGCCCTAAGTCATTGTCTATCAGCATTGACCCTTTGCCCATAGTCCATTAGTACACACCCGTCCGACTGGCACGGTGTGAGGTTTGTTAAACCTAATAGCGCTATTAACTAATGACCCGCTCGCCATAGGCCTCGGCGATTAAGTCGATAAATGAGGGACTTAAAGTGATAGAGTTGATGGTCTTATGGTCATACGTATTCTGTTGTATGGGGAATACACAAGTTCATAGTTACCGTTCAGTTCTTTAACCCATTCCCAACCCTTGGGAATCCCATGCCTTGGATAGAGTATGAACTCACCTTGGTTTGCTCGGCAGATACACAGAAAGGTTAATTCAGCTATATGTGGTCGCCACGTCCTAACATGGTCACCATACAAGTCAGGTCTAGGTTCAAGTAATACACGTATGTTTACACACAAGCTAACAGGTTGCAAACACGTATTGATCATGGCAGCACATTAACAGTCATGTACACATAATGCCCAACTTGTGCGACTCAGAAGGTTGGGCTCTCACAAGTCATTAGCCCAATAGTCTTGTGCGACTAACTAAATGAAGCCCAAAGATACCCGGCCCAAATAACATAAGTAGTCCAATATGAATGCGGCCCAACAGATGGACATAAGTCTTGTGCGATCCGGATAGAATTATGCGATCCGGATGACTTGTGCGATCCAGTTGGGTTGTGCGATTGGATATTGGGCTTTAAGGCCCAACCGTCCAAATGTTTGTGTGTGGCCTAAGCCTTGTGCGATCGGCACTGCCTTGTGCGATCCACAAGGTCTTGTGCGATCATGCATATCTTGATTGTACTTAGTGTATTAACAGTTGCACTATTCTTGTGCGACTGTCTTGTGCGACCAGAACTTGTTCGATCGGATCAGATCTTGTGCGATTCTGATCTTGTGCGACTGACCAGTTTGTGTGATTGCACTTGTGCGACTGGTCTTGTACGATCGGTTATGTATTTCCTTAAATCATGCAATCAATTACTCTATTATTGATAATTTCCATATTTTGCAGTTTATCAATCAACAGTTTCTAACTAACCCTATCTCGATCAAAACAAGGTTTTTACCACAAAATTCATATGAACCCTAATCAAAATTAAAACATGAACAATAATCATAACTCATAAACATACTAACATGATTCATGTTCTTGATCACTAGCATGCACTCTAATCATGACAACTCAAAAATCATTCGAACACGATACATCATAGCCGAATATCAACATTCAAACATAATATCATCAACCCTTATTTTGATCCGTGAAAACTACACATGTATGCCGATTTCAAGAACGCCAAAACCCTAACAGTTTACATCATCATCAATCACATATCATCCTTAAACCACCGTGTAGAACATACATATCACAACATCATGCAACACACAATCAATAGTTAAAACACTAACCGATTAAAGAAGAGAGTAAGGATTGATCCGAACACCAAAAGCTTCGAGAGAAAGGGATGTTGTTGCCGTCGGGTTTGAGAGGGAGAGAGAGGAGAGTAGGGTTTGTGTGTGTCCTTGTTTTGCAACAAATGATAAACAAACTCCCTAAGGGTGTGTGTGTATGCGCATGAAGGAGTGGGCCGAACCCAACTTGGGCAGCCCTTGTGTTTTTTAGTGCAACCAGTGTGGCCCGAATGGGCTTGTGCGATTGGGTTATTGTCGTGCAATCGGTTCATTTTGTATACATACAATCGTAACACATAAACACATAACATAACATTCAATTAATTCCTCATATAACGTAATCACATATTGTTCAAACAAGTTACATCAAAGTGTAAAGAAGGTTCTGAAATACGAGTTGTCACAGAGCCAGTGCCACATCGGCACCCCTATCCCTCATCACACCATTCCACCATGTTAAAGCTCGTTTCTCAAAGTCACTAGATGCGAATTCAACCTTTCGCTCGCTTGGACACTGAACATGTCTGAAGGTGCTCTCTAGACTCTCGAACCACTGCAGAAGTGCAGTTGCTCCTTGAGACCCAGAAAATTTTGATGGCTTAGCTGAGTTGAACGTCTTGAAGTTGCAGGGAGCATTATTGTTGTTATTGTAGACTTGGTTGTGACAACTCGAACTTTCAAGGTCTTTCCTTGACACGTTACTTGCTTCACACCAGTGTCTTCATAGTTGTGTTTGCATTGTAAAAAAAGATATTGTGCACGCTTGATATGTGATTAATATACTATGTTAATGTGTTATTGTGTTACTGTATTAATGCATTGTTAGGTTATAATGATTGGTGTATTGCTCATTGACTGATATAAGAAACTGTAAGTATTGCTCATTGTGTAATGGCATGGCAAACATCACACATGATGACTTTCGTCACCCCCACACACACACGACGAAACATGGTGACTTTCGTCACTCATGGTGTTTCGTCGCCACAACAAGCCTTGGCCCAAAGTGGTTTTGGCCCAACCTCCTTATATTACAACCCCTTATATTCAGTTGTGCATAGAACATACAAAACCCTAATACTCTCACTCCTTCCCTTGTATTGTGACGGTAGTAGGATCCCCTCTCCTCATCATCAAAGCATCACCTTATACAGTCAAATTCTTGGTTAGTGGATTCTTGTTTATGCTACCTTTTAATTAGTAATTGTATTTAGGTAACATCTTGATTAATGAAACTATATCCATGTTTTGTAAATTATATGGTTACATGATACTAAAGTAAACTGTTTCTTTGCATGATGAATCGTAATTAGAATTATTTGCCCATAAGAATCACAGATAGATCTTGGTTAAGTCTAAGATAATGTATAATTGATGTTAGCATGATTGTATGTGTTGTGATAAATGTTAATGTAATGATCATGCATAATCTGAATCAATATGATTTAGGGGTGATATTGATCCTTGTTAATGATTAGAACGATGATTAGGGTCTGCAGGTGCACAAACCTTCTGAGGTCATCTCATCCACGATGAAACAGGTGGTTGACGAAACTTGGAAGTTTCGTCACATGCAACCCCCACAAAACTTGGAAGTTTCGTCACCTGCCACCTTCATGAAACTTGGAAGTTTCGTCACATGCACTGGCCGACGAAAGATGGTGTTTATCATGTAGTTATTGTCTGACTGTGGTTATTTATACGTGTGGAACCTCAGGGGTGTTGAACTTGAATGATTTATTTTTTTGCGTGTTAATGATGTATGATATATATATATAATGAAACTTCATCATGTGGAGGAAACTATGTGAAATTGAGAGTTCGTTAGGAATATGTTGATGGTCGATTTGTATGCTAATGATTGGTGTTGTTACATAGGATAGTGATTATGTCGGGCACAATATGAATATTGTTTATATGATGATGATAGTCTTGAGCTTTCTAAATAACCTGATTGCTTGAATTGATTACATAATTATAATGAGTAACTGTTAGATGACAACTAGAGAACTGTGAATCGATGTTGTTTAAAATTGATTTGGGCCGCATATGTTTAATCAGTGGGCTTGAAGTGTATGCGAGTGAATCATGTATGTATGTATGTATGTATGTAGTATGTTTGAGCTATTACATGTTAAGTGATTTCCTGATGGCACTAGATGAATGGATTAACTATCATGACTTGAACTACCTGTATGCGTTACATGTACAATGAATGTGCATTATGTGAACAAGGAATACGTGAATTAACCGTACGTGAAAGATGTAGTTTATGTGCATCTGAGACTGACTGTTATCGGTAACTATGCTAGGACATGTTTGATCGACTGTTAAACAAGTAACTAGTCATACCGAGCAAACCAAGGTGAGTTCACACTTTCTACAAGGCATGGGATTCCCGGTGGTTGAGAATGGGTAAAGGATTTAATCGGAAACTGCATGATCTCCTGGTTTGGAACACGTACTATATCCTCTTTATTGAAGGGTGATAACACGTACTAAGGATTTAATTAGAACCTGCGTGATCTCCTGGTTTAGGGACACATACCACATCCTCTTTATTGAAGGGTGATAACATTGATACTAGACCAAAAACTCTATCATTAAGTCCCTCATTTTTATATCGACTTAATCGCCGGGCCAATGGTGAGCGGGTCATTAGTTAGATAGCGCTATTTAGGTTTGACAAGCCTCACACCGTGCCACAGAGGATGGGCGTGAACTAATGGATCTGGGCACGTCAATGATGATAGACATTGACGCTAGGGCACCAACTTACTTCAGTCAGTGGTCGATATGGTAACGGGTCTAGTGGTTCACACGGGGTAGCCCCCACTGGTTATGGTTATGGTGTGGGAAAACAAGGAATTGGTTAACTCATGGTTTACGAATGAACTTATGGTTTTTGGAACAACTTTAAAATGAACACCAACTGTGAACTCGCTCAACTTTGTTGTTGGCTCATTGTTACATGCCTTGCAGGTCTATATGCTTATATTATTTGAAACTTGCTATCTGGGAGGCTGGAGTGGTCATGGGTCGAGAGACATGGAAATCTCAATACAAGCTTAATGGTTTATGTCACACCCCGACCACGTAAAACAACAAATCGTGGTGGAAACGTCGGGGAGTGTCATAACAGAATCATTGTTTCACAACCATGGATCAAATAATTTTGTTTTATTGCATTATTGAACTCATTGTTTTATTACAAATCAAATAAATACAAGTATTGTCTTTCAAGGTTTAAAGTCGCTAAGGCACGAGTCCATCCTATGTGTAGCATGTATCAACAATCATCACATATCAGCACCTGAAACATGTGTAAAAATAGGTACGTCAGCATAAAAATGCCTGTGAGATACATAGGTTTTATTATAATAGGATTCATGACTTATATGTTTAGAGAAAAATGTTTAATCAGAAAATAGTCATGAACCTTAAAATATTTTCTTTTATAAATCACACTAAGTCTAAAATTGATAAGAAATCATATATTATGACAGAAGGATGCATAGACAAATAAGTAACCAAATAAAATGAGTTTGTATAAAATATATTTTGATAAAAAGGTTTATAGTACATATAAAAATATACTTTGGTTTTAAGAAAGTCGAATAAGTAATATATTAAAATATATTTCAGTTCCAAAAATCGTTAAACAGATAGTATATTAAATATACTTTGGTGTCAAAATAATAATTTTCAGTAGTATATCAAAAGTATACTTTGGTTTTATAAATAACATATTAAACTATGCTTTGGTTTTTGTAAATAACATATCAAACTATGTTTTTTTTATAATTAACAAAATATATGTTGTTTTGTACAATATCACACATGAGAGCATATCAAACTATACCTTTGGGAGTATAACAAAATATACAATAAAAGAGTGATTTGGAATTCATTCAAACCTTAGTGTATCAAAATACACCTTAGAGACTATAGAAATACCACAAAGGCAATCCCTATTTGGATAAAATATCGGTTTTTGACATTCCTTACAACAGGAATGGGGTGTCAAATCCTATAGCGCTATATCATACTACCCATCGGTCTGGTGAACATATAAAATAAGTACAATCCAACAATTAATTTTATAATCTTTGAAAAATTAGGGTTTAAACCATAAATAATCATTCAGTTTTTCAAAGATAAGTACTAACATGTATAATCAATTTATACTTTGAAATCATGAAAATAACAGATAGGTACACATATTTCACCCCAAAACATTTGAAAACAGTAAAAGAGGGGACTATGTACTCACATGAGGATGCTTAGAAGTCTTGAATAACAACCAAGCAAGCTAGACGGATCACGGAATCAAACGACACCTAATATAGGTAACTATGTAAATAAACCAGACCTAAATCAGAAGATCGGATAGAATGAGGTTTCGTAAACCAAATGAGTATGGGACTCATGTAATGGGGTTTAACAAAGCCTACATACTAAAATGAAACCGAACCTAAGTGCTTACGACCCATTATGACCCGTTTAGGTAGCTTACGCTACTTTAACACGTCGTTCGCGTAAAACGCGTTCGGACCGCTTAACTAGTCCTATGACAAGTAATATATGCCTTAACATGTCTAATAATGTTGCCTAATCAGTTTAGAAGTAAAAATTTAGGTTACATATGCTTAAAATGAATTTATGCGTAAAAAGGGCATTTTGGTCATTTACCTAAGGTATATAAACTACCTATTATACAACTACTTAAACGAAGTGACCATAAGGTATAACCTCGTAAGGTTATTCCCTATGCAACTATGGTCACATAATATGCTTGGTCGGATCCTAATGATCGACCAAACGGGTCGGGTTCGAAAGTCTAAGCGGTTGTTTAGACCGCTTATCTTACGACCCTACATAAGCGCTAATCTAAAAGTGACGATTTAAACATGTTAAAACATGTTTAACGAAGTTTAAAAATAAGTTTGATATCAAGACAAAGGGTCTTGATACCTAAAAATAGTTTGGTTACAAAATACGCATGAATACGCATTTTTACCGAAACTATGACTCGTCACTACGCCTAATCAACGTGGTAATTAGTAGGTATAGTCACACGGGACTATAACCATCATGATTATGCTCATGTTGCAAAGTTCAAACGAACTTTGTGTTGACCATAACCTGGTCAAAGCAGAAAGTCAAACACTGTTTGACTTTCGCTTGAAAAACGCATAAAAGCACGAAAGAATACTTACAAACGGTCCAAGCTAGAAGATCTTGATCTAAATTCTCAGGTATGAAGTGTATAACTCCAACTTAGAGAATTTTGATCAGATCATGGTGAGTTGGAAATGAATGGGGTTGGGTATATATAGGATTCGGACAACCGTTAAGATCGTTTATCGAAAACCGTGCTTCGATCTAAGCCCTCCATGTGGACACATGGTTTTCAAAACCATGGGAATGTTAAAAATCATCAAATAAAAGCCTATAGTATCCAAAATCAGCCATTAAAAACCATCAAAACTTCAAAAATGGACCAAATTCAATGAATCTGAACTGAGTTTCTAGAAATGTCAAAAATGGTCCCTGTATGTTAAAAGTCAGTTTTCGGCACGTTTAATCCCCGTTAACCCCATTTCAAGGCTCTAAAATGAAGTTAAGGTATAGGGAACATGAAATGTGCTAAAAAATATCTCAGATGTCGGTTCGTTTTGTGACAACTCGAATTTCCGACATTCTTTATTCGCATTTATTGCACGTTGTCCGTCTAGATTATTGCTTACACGAATTATTTACCTGGTAATTGTGCACACTAAATTATAGTTAAGATGATAATCTTGATTTTTGAGTGATAAGGTGTAAGTACCTGTCTGCATGATTAACTGTAAACTGGTTGAGACCTGAACAACTCGACGAAACACAATATCTGTTTCGCCATAACCACTCTCGACGAAACAGATTGTTTCGCCAACAACCCTCTCGACGAAACAGGCTGTTTCGCCGAGCCCAGATCCACCGAAGCCCAGTTCGGGCCCAACACGTTATTTTGAGTCTTAAAACGTGAAACATCATCAGTTTTACCCCTGCTATCATCACAACCGAAACCCTAGAGTCTCTCCTTCTCTGTTGACGGCGATCTAGCATTCCCGAAGCCTCGAATCGATCAAGTTATTATCTCATTCTTCGTGGTTAGTGTTTAAGCTATGCGTGCTGTTTGATTTATATCCATTGCTAACTGTTTTGCTTGAAAACGATAAGGCTTGACGTTATATAACGATTACACTCGTGTTACTTGATGAATTGATATTGCTTGAACATATAATATGGATTTCGATTCTTGTGTTATGAGATTTATGATTCAATTGCTGTCGATGATTGTTGCTGAATGGGAAAGGCCAGCATAGAGGATTTAGGGTTAGCACATGATTATGATATACAATGTTATGTGATGTATGATAACCGATGATTTCTGTATGAGGATTAGAATGTTTTCTGTGTTGTTGATGATTGATGATATTGATGACGGCTGTTAGAATGATTAGGGGTTCTGTGATTTCGTAACTGAACTGTTCGACGAAACAGAACTCTCGGCGAAACAGAATGTGTTTCGCCAAGGACAATCGACGAATTAGAATCCTGTTTCGCCAATTAAGACCACGACGAAACAGAACGTGTTTCGTCAACTGTGTGTTTCGCCAACTTATGTGTTTCGTCAATATCTGTGTTTCGCCAACATGTGTGTTTCGCCGAATAGCTGATCTGTGCAGGAACTTGAGTTAATTCTGTTAAGTGTTAACTGGAATATGTAACTGCTGTTAAATGTTAAACATGACTGGTATGATTGTGATTGTGTGTTACCTGCTTACACATGAACAACTTAAACACAAACTGATTATGTATACGTGCCTACTTTAGGACGCGATTGATTACTTGTGAGCATACACTTAGCATACCGAGCAAACCAAGGTGAGTTCACACCCTTACTAAGGCATGGGATTCCCAGGGTTTGGGGAATGGGATGGAAGGAATAAGGTTAAATAGATTCGTACATACACTGATACTAGACTACCATACCATTGTCCTCGGTTGTGAAGGACACATACGTAAAACCTACGTGAACTTATACTCAATACTATCCTCGGTTGTGAAGGATACTTACGTAAAACCTACATGAACTTATACTCAATACTATCCTCGGTTGTGAAGGATACTTACGTAAAACCTACGTGAACTTATACTCAATACTATCCTCGGTTGTGAAGGATACTCACGTAAAACCTACGTGAACTTATACTCAATACTATCCTCGGTTGTGAAGGATACTCACGTAAAACCTACGTGAACTTATACTCAATACTGTCCTCGGTTGTGAAGGACACTTACGTAAAGCCTACGTAAACTATGTACGTACTACTGTTCTCGGTTGTGAAGAATACTTATGGATAAAACTAGTCTAGTAACTTACAACATGGGAAGCCCCCACTAATTGAACTTACAACATGGGAAGCCCCCACTAATTGAACTTACAACATGGGAAGCCCCCACTAATTGAACTTACAACATGGGAAGCCCCCACTAATTGGACTTACAACGTGGGAAGCCCCCACCCATAGAACGTACTATCGGCCCAGTAGAGCCACATGTTATATACGAACTTACTATTACGCATTTACTTTCTGTGAACTCGCTCAACTAGTTGTTGATCCTCTGTTACATGCCTTGCAGGTCGTTAGATACATGGAGCTTGCACAGGAAGGAGCAGGTCGTTGTGGGATACGGATCGTAGACGATATTTGAACTTATAACTTATTTTGGGTTTTCATTATTATGCTTCCGCTACTTAAACAATGTTTGGTTATGAACATCAGTCATGTCAAGATGAATTACCTTTTCCTACTTTTACACTTAAATACTATGTTTGATATGATTGATGGCTTGATCCTGGTCATGTCACGCCTCCAAGCGGTGATGCTCCGCGGGTGGATTTTGGGGGTGTGACAGATTGGTATCAGAGCCATTGGTTATAGAGAACTCGGTTTTAAGAAGGGGAAAACATTTTTATTAAAACCAGACTATAACCAGAACAGTGCTCTCAACGATCCACAACGACGCTTCGCTCCACGTGCAAGGCTCAACATCATAGGTACTACTATTCATGTTACCTTACCTACTTGCTAGAACTACATAGAACTTTGCTCGTGGTATGCTTAGATTACATTGCTCACTATTTGTTATTGCATGAGGACACTTGTGTGCTCACTCTCTTCGCACTATTCGCGAACCTCTCACCCACATGTTCTCCTTGATGTCAAGATCATGAGTGGACGCGTTAACCTAACTCAAGCCCGGTTGGCGGCTTCGATCACTGAACAAGTTACTGCAGCACTCGCAGCTGCCCAAGCAGGAGGTGTAACCTGCCATCACCACTTACCCTAGGATCCTTAGATCCTACTCTCGTAACTCAACACTTGTGCTTAATTTTGATTACTCTTACGCACACGACAAGTCAACATGCTCAGCCACCTGTATGCACATACAAGATTTTTATGGACTGTCGTCCTACTACTTTCAGCGACACTCGAATCGGCCTTCAAATGTGCGAATGACCCGAGGCTCGTAAGGTGAAATATGCCACTGATATTCTCGAAGGCACTGCGCAAACTTGGTGGAACGCGCAAGTTACGACACTGGGGCTGGCGGCTGCTATGCCACCCCATGGAATGATTTTAAGGAACCTATCAAATGTGAATACAATAGTTATGATGCCATCCACAAGTTGGAAGTGGAGTCCTTTAACATGAAGATGACGGGGTCAGAGATAGAAGCGTGCACGATAACGATCCAACAAACTGACAATTTTGTGTCCAACTATGGTGGATCCTCCCATAAAGAACTTTGAGCTGTACCTCAAAGGCTTAGTTACTTAAAAGAAGTGGTCTCGAGGCACGGAGTGCCCACCTCCATCATCTCTGATCGTGACGCACGTTTTACTTCAGAACTGTGGCAAGCAATGCACAAATCTTTTGGCTCTCGTTTAGACATGAGCACAGCTTATCACCCTCAGACAGATGGGCAGTCTGAGCGCACTATTCAAACTCTAGAAGACATGCTTCGGGCGTGCGTAATTGACTTTGGCAATGGTTGGGAGAAACATCTGCCACTCGTGGAATTTTCGTATAACAACAACTACCACACCAGCATTAAAGCTGCACCATTCGAGGCATTGTACGGGCGTAGGTGCCGGTCACCTCTCTGTTGGGCAGAGGTGGGGGAAAGTCAAATCACAGGTCCAGAAATGGTAGTTGATACTACTGAAAAGATTGCTCAAATACGACAACGCATGGCGGCAGCTCGTGACCGTCAGAAAGTATACGCTGATAAAGACAGGAAACTACTCGAATTCCAGGTTGGGGATCGAGCGCTACTTAAAGTTTCACCCTGGAAGGGTGTGGTTCGTTTTGGCAAACGCGGCAAACTCAATCCACGATACGTTGAACCTTTCGAAGTTATTGAGAAAATAGGCAAAGTGGCCTACAGACTGAACTTACCAGCTGAACTCAGTGCAGTTCACAACGTCTTTCACGTGTCGAATCTGAAGAAGTTTCTGTCAGTTGAGACCCACGTAGTTCCTTTGAAGGAGCTCACTATCGACGAGCGATTGCATTTCGTCGAGGAACCAGTTGAAATCACGGACCGGGATGTTAAGGTCCTCAAGAACACCAGAATACCTCTTGTACGAGTTCGTTGGAACTCCCGTCGCGGCCCAGAGTTCACCTGGGAGCGCGAAGATCAAATGGAACTCAAATATCCCCAGTTGTTCGAAAATAATGCAACTACTACTGAGGCTGAAGCTACTACGGAATTTCGGGATGAAATTCCAACTCAACGGGGGAATGATGTGACACCCCAAGAAAACCAGTAATCTTCGCAAACTTGCTCGGGGAGCCGCGATACGATACAGGTAAACGTCACACCACTAGCTTCCTCAGTAACCGCATGCTAAATTTCGGGACGAAATTTCTTTCAAGTTGGGGATAATGTGACAACTCGAATTTCCGACATTCTTTATTCGCATTTATTGCACGTTGTCCGTCTAGATTATTGCTTACACGAATTATTTACCTGGTAATTGTGCACACTAAATTATAGTTAAGATGATAATCTTGATTTTTGAGTGATAAGGTGTAAGTACCTGTCTGCATGATTAACTGTAAACTGGTTGAGACCTGAACAACTCGACGAAACACAATATCTGTTTCGCCATAACCACTCTCGACGAAACAGATTGTTTCGCCAACAACCCTCTCGACGAAACAGGCTGTTTCGCCGAGCCCAGATCCACCAAAGCCCAGTTCGGGCCCAACACGTTATTTTGAGTCTTAAAACGTGAAACATCATCAGTTTTACCCCTGCTATCATCACAACCGAAACCCTAGAGTCTCTCCTTCTCTGTTGACGGCGATCTAGCATTCCCGAAGCCTCGAATCGATCAAGTTATTATCTCATTCTTCGTGGTTAGTGTTTAAGCTATGCGTGCTGTTTGATTTATATCCATTGCTAACTGTTTTGCTTGAAAATGATAAGGCTTGACGTTATATAACGGTTACACTCGTGTTACTTGATGAATTGATATTGCTTGAACATATAATATGGATTTCGATTCTTGTGTTATGAGATTTATGATTCAATTGCTGTCGATGATTGTTGCTGAATGGGAAAGGCCAGCATAGAGGATTTAGGGTTAGCACATGATTATGATATACAATGTTATGTGATGTATGATAACCGATGATTTCTGTATGAGGATTAGAATGTTTTCTGTGTTGTTGATGATTGATGATATTGATGACGGCTGTTAGAATGATTAGGGGTTCTGTGATTTCGTAACTGAACTGTTCGACGAAACAGAACTCTCGGCGAAACAGAATGTGTTTCGCCAAGGACAATCGACGAATTAGAATCCTGTTTCGCCAATTAAGACCACGACGAAACAGAACGTGTTTCGTCAACTGTGTGTTTCGCCAACTTATGTGTTTCGTCAATATCTGTGTTTCGCCAACATGTGTGTTTCGCCGAATAGCTGATCTGTGCAGGAACTTGAGTTAATTCTGTTAAGTGTTAACTGGAATATGTAACTGCTGTTAAATGTTAAACATGACTGGTATGATTGTGATTGTGTGTTACCTGCTTACACATGAACAACTTAAACACAAACTGATTATGTATACGTGCCTACTTTAGGACGCGATTGATTACTTGTGAGCATACACTTAGCATACCGAGCAAACCAAGGTGAGTTCACACCCTTACTAAGGCATGGGATTCCCAGGGTTTGGGGAATGGGATGGAAGGAATAAGGTTAAATAGATTCGTACATACACTGATACTAGACTACCATACCATTGTCCTCGGTTGTGAAGGACACATACGTAAAACCTACGTGAACTTATACTCAATACTATCCTCGGTTGTGAAGGATACTTACGTAAAACCTACGTGAACTTATACTCAATACTATCCTCGGTTGTGAAGGATACTTACGTAAAACCTACGTGAACTTATACTCAATACTATCCTCGGTTGTGAAGGATACTCACGTAAAACCTACGTGAACTTATACTCAATACTATCCTCGGTTGTGAAGGATACTCACGTAAAACCTACGTGAACTTATACTCAATACTGTCCTCGGTTGTGAAGGACACTTACGTAAAGCCTACGTAAACTATGTACGTACTACTGTTCTCGGTTGTGAAGAATACTTATGGATAAAACTAGTCTAGTAACTTACAACATGGGAAGCCCCCACTAATTGAACTTACAACATGGGAAGCCCCCACTAATTGAACTTACAACATGGGAAGCCCCCACTAATTGGACTTACAACGTGGGAAGCCCCCACCCATAGAACGTACTATCGGCCCAGTAGAGCCACATGTTATATACGAACTTACTATTACGCATTTACTTTCTGTGAACTCGCTCAACTAGTTGTTGATCCTCTGTTACATGCCTTGCAGGTCGTTAGATACATGGAGCTTGCACAGGAAGGAGCAGGTCGTTGTGGGATACGGATCGTAGACGATATTTGAACTTATAACTTATTTTGGGTTTTCATTATTATGCTTCCGCTACTTAAACAATGTTTGGTTATGAACATCAGTCATGTCAAGATGAATTACCTTTTCCTACTTTTACACTTAAATACTATGTTTGATATGATTGATGGATTGATCCTGGTCATGTCACGCCTCCAAGCGGTGATGCTCCGCGGGTGGATTTTGGGGGTGTGACACGTTTGGTCGTACGGTTGCGTTATTCGGGTAATTACGACGGAAGTCGTAACGAACGCAAAAATATTTTAACGATCAAAATTAAGCGACGAATGGAATATTATCATACCAATCACTAAAATAAAATATTTTAATGATTACATAAATTTTTGGATGTCGGGATATATTCAGAACGCAAGATATGCGCGAAAATGCAAACTTATGCACTTTTTGACGCTTTTAGTCCCTGAATGACCAAAAAGTTTATTTTAGCATACCGAACCCCTCAAAGCCTATTTCTAAGATATGTAAAGGATATTTAAGGTATTTTTAACTTATGATCAAGTTCTGGAATGTTCGTTACTATGCAAATCGGCATAGTTTCGCAGTTTGACACAAATAGTCCCTACGATCGAACAAACTTGTTTTCACACACCAAACCATCCAAAATTTATTTCTAAGTTATGTGAAGGTTATTTAAGGTATGTTAAGCCTATTTCACTATTCCGGAGTGTTTGTTGCATTAAACTGGTTATAGTTACGCATTAGATCGCGTATAACCTTCCAGAAAGCGATTTAAAGCTCGAAATCGAACAAGAATTGATATGTGCAAACGATACACATATTTATACAAATCCCAAGTATGAAATACAATATTTCATTGGTTTGGTATTTGTTTGATGGTTGAAGTGACACTTAACAAAAGAGTTATGCTTCTGCTGTATACAATGAATGATATGTAACGTTGTAACGCTTTATGTTAATAAATGAAAGTTTTATTTAATTATAATTATGAGTTCAATGTGATTGGTGGCTTGGATCCTGGTGTGTCACACGCCTCGCGGGGGTTTCCGCACGTGATATTTTGGGGGTGTGACATTGGTTAACTTGAGCAATGAGGTTTGGAAGTACAACAGCCATTTGCTGCGTAATGATAGCTGCCAGTTCTTCATTATGTATCTGATTGTCGCGTCGTGGAGGCATTCTAAAAGAGGAAGCATGGGAGAAAACAAATGAAATGGTATTGGGTAAGAATAGGATGTTACAATTACCGACCAAAAAGGCATGGATGATGGTAATTTGTTCGTACCACGAAGCAACAAACGACACAGAAAAGCTGAACAAAGTAAATAGGTCCTCATAATGTATAGCGAAGACATGCTTTAGCTTATAAGTGGACACTCACCCCAAGAGTTCCCAGGTAAGAGTGGCTGGTCCGATTATGTGGATTTGTACAAACACTCTAGCCTTAGATAGAAAACTCCGGATACATGCATCCACCCTTCCGAATTGCACGTGTTCACATTGATAAGACCCAAACTTTGACGAGATTTTGAAAACTTTGAAGGTTCAAAACCTTATAATAAATCATCCTAGAACAGATGATTGGTTTTCAAAGTGGATTTGAAATTTGTATTCTTGTTGTGGTTGTCACCTAAGGATAAGTAACGGTATTGTTTTAAGATCTAAACACAAGAATCTTGTGTTAGGGTCGTAGGAAGGTTATAGACTAGGTCAAAGCATTACTAATAACCTAATTCCCTATAACCATGAGCTCTGATACCAACTTTTCTGTCACGCCCCGACCGCGTTAAAACAACAAACCACGGCAGAAACGTCGGGGAGTGTCGTAACAGAATCATTGTTTCACAACACATGGATAAAAGTTCTGTTTTATTGAATTAAGTTTATTACATTGTATTGAAACTAGAAACAAAACATAACCAAATTAAATTCCATTGGTATTAAGTCACTAAGGCCTCGTCCATTCTTATGTGAGCATGCACCAATAACATCATCAAACATCATCAACTATGGTACCTGAAACATATGTGAAAATACGTCAGCATAAAAATGCCGGCGAGTACATAGGTTTTATGTGAGTGTCAGATTCATGGCTCATTTACCTTTTGAAATAATTTGAACGACTCTGTTAATTGATATTAGAAAACCTAGTTTTGTAAAATGTTTGTAATGTAAATTGAAATAACCAAGTCAAAACAGATTAGTTACATTTTATAAAACCTCGATGCCATGAATCTTAACTCAAAACATTTGTTTAAGTAAGCCCAGATCGTAAATTGTTTTTGTAATAAAACTCGAATGGTTTATATTGTTAGAAAAACTTTGTAATATAACTTCGTTTTGATAACCTTTGCCCAAGTGATCTAGATAACGCAACGATATATAATGTGTTAAAAGCACTTATATATAGGAAGTACCAACGGCGTATCCACCATGCTTTTATCACATTACACCCGCCCCGTTACCTAATCACTTCTCTAACCCAATGGTTCAAACAGTTCAAATAGTTCACATGAACTAAACAGTTCCAAATGGTTCACATGGATCAAACATTTCACATAGTAATATAAACCATAGCATTTGTTTAAAAGACTCAAAATCATTTAGCACATATGAATCACCCCAAAACAGTTTAAAACGGTAAAAGAGGGGACTATGTACTCACTTGAGGATGCTTAGAAGTCTTGAATAACAACCAAGCAAAGCTAGAGGGTTCACGGAAATCAATCGGCACCTAGTATAAGTAACTATGTTAACAGACCGGACCTAAATTGGAAGATCGGATAGGATGAGATTTTGTAAACCAAATAAGTATTGGAACTCATATGATATGGTTTAACAAAGCCTACATACTAAATCGAAACCTATCCTAAGTGCTTACGACCCATTACGACTCGTTTAGGTAGCTTACGCTACTTTAACGCGTCATTCGCATAAAATGCGTTCGGAACACCTAACTAGTCCTATGACAAGTATTATATGCCTAAACATGTTTAAATATGTTGCATAATCAGTTAAGTGAGAAAAGTTTAAGTTACATATGCTTAAATAGCAATTATGCATGAAAATGGCATTTTGGTCATTTTATCTAAGGCATATAAACAACCTATCATACAACTAATTAAACTAAGTGACCATAAGGTATAACCTCGGAAGGTTATTCCCTATACATCTATGGTCACTAAACATGCTTGGTCGGATCCTAATGATCAACCAAACGGGTCGGGTTCGAAAGCCTAAGCGGTTGTTTAGACCGCTTATCTTACGACCCTATATAAGCACTAGTCTAAAAGTGACGAGCTAAACATGTTAAAACATGTTTACCTAAGTTAGAAAACAGGTTTTGATATCAAAACAAAAGGTTTTGATACCCAAGAGTAGTTTGGTTGCAAAATACGCATAAATACGCATTTTGACCGAAACTACGACTCGTCACTACGCCTAATCAACGTGGTAATCAGTAGGTATAGTCACACGGGACTATAACCATCGTGATTACGCTCACGTTGCAAAGTTCAAACGAACTTTGTGTTGACCAAAGACTGGTCAAAGCAGAAAGTCAAACACTGTTTGACTTTCATGCTTAAAAAGCAATAAAAGAACGAAAGAAGCTTACTAAGGGTCCAAGCTAGGGAGATCTTGATCCAAAACACTCAGGTATGAAGTTTTAGAACTTCAACATAGAGTTATTCAGATCAAGGGTGCAGAAAGTGGAATGAGGGCATGGGTATTTATAGTTTTTGGTAAACCGTTAGGATCATTTCTTGCAAAAGGGCTTCAATCTGGGCCATCCAAGTGGGCATATGGTTTTAAAAATCAATGGGACATGAAAAACAAGCAAAATCAAGCAGATGGGAACCAAATCAGGGGTTAAAAACCATCAAATTAGCAGAAATGGACCAGATACAAAGTTTCTGTCTACAGGTCTGTCGCGCCCACGAGAGAGACAGCCTCTCTTACGCGGCCCGCCAGAGCCAAGTTTGGCAAAATGTCCAATTTGGTCCCTGCACTTGAAAAACTGGTATTTTGATGTATTTTTGACATGTTTAAGCCCCGTTAACCCCATTTCAACGCTCTAAAATGAAGTTAAAGTATAGGGAACTTAAAATATGCTTAAAAAATCTTGGATGTCGGTTCGTTTTGTGACAACTGGAACAAAACCGGTAATTTCCGTACACTTTAATTATTATTTAAATACTGCAATTATGTGCTTAAATGTCAACATTGTCTGATACATACTAAACAAGTGAATTCATGCACGTTTTATACTACAAAATATTGCTTTATACATTAACGAGAGCGTTGCGTCAGAAATACTAGTAAACTCAGCGGTAAGACACAGTATGACAATAGAACTGCAGAAAGAAGTCTGACATTAGAATTGAGGCCTAGGTATAGGTCCAACAACAAGAATACATTAAAACCCAAGAGTACATACAAGGGTTAACACATAGACATTCCGGAAGCTAAAATAAGCACTAGAAAGCACCCGAAACGCACGTTAAGTGCAGAATTTTAATAAATTCAGCTCAAAGCAGCTTTTAACCTCAAAATATCATGCAGAAATTACGTTTTATCATCCAGAATACTTCCCTAAGTGTCGGGAATTAAAAGGGTTACAAAAGGGTACTTAAAAGACACTAAAAGGTGCAATTTAGCACTTTAACGAACCGGTATCTAACCGAACAACCGGACATTACCTGGAACATCAAAATATTATGAGAGGCATTGTTTTAACATTACCAAGCTAGTTATGATCCCCAAACATCATAACACACAATATAACAACTAGTAATCAAATACCCTAACTAATACTTTGAAAACAAATTAACACCCCCCCCCCCCCCCATGACCGATTAGGGGACATGTACCCCCACTCTTGATTTTTTTTCAATTTTATATTGGGTTATGTTGGTACTTCCTAAGACATTGTGACCTTTGGGTAATGGAGATAAGAGTTTATATAATGGACCCTAACCATTCAAAATCCTACCATCTTCACCACACTCTCACTCTCCTCCCTCTACACCCTCGGCCGAGAACCACCAAGCACCAACACCACCATCAACCCAAGATCATCCAATTCCAAGCTTTCCTCAAGGTGTTAGAAGGTGCATAAGGAAGCTAGGAGCCTTCGGAAGTTCAAGAACCTTCTTCGTTTGCTATTAACCACTTGATTTCTACACTTGAACTTCCCTAGCCTTGAGCTAGTGGTAAGAACTTAGATCCTTGCATTTTATATCTTGTTTAAGTGGTTAATGAAGCATATTGATCAAAATGATAAGAACTTTAATGAATCTTTAAGAAGTCTTGAACATAAACTAACTTGGTGATAAAAGTATGGTTTAAATGATGAAGAAATCATGTTATTCATATGTTGTGATGCTTGTTGATTGTTGTTACTCATGTAGTTGATATGGATTATCATATGGTCTTGCTAGATCATGATTAAAAACATGAACTAGCAAGATGAGAAAGTAAGAATATTGTAGGATGATGGAATCATCCACACATAAACTATGAACTTGAATGAATGGGTGATTTCTTGAAAAATAAAGATCAAAGTAGGTTATAAACATGTAGATCTAAAGACCCATGAGTGGTTTTTCAAAAGAACCAAGTGAAAAATATAAGTTTCATTAAAACTTGGATCTTACATAAACTAATCACATTTTTGGCAAACAAACAAGTGTAGAAACACTTGTGTAAATATAAGAGTTCACAAAGAAATATTTTTAGAAAATGGGATTTGAAGTTGTAAACACTTAAACTCTTTGAAAATAAAGTTTTTAAAGAAGCAATCACACTTTAAAAGGTAACAAGACTTACTAAATACACTAGTAAGTTACTACACATTTCTATAAATTTTCAAGTTCATGGAATAGAGAAATTAGTGTATGTTGTTGATGATTGTTGTTGAAATTGATTGATGATGATTTTTAAAAGAAAATAAACACATGTTTTGAAAACATGGGAAACCTCCATTTTTAGGGAAAACTCTGTCAAAATTTCTATAGAATTTTGACACTTAGAAAAATATAAGTTTCGAGAAACTTATTCCCTAAAAATGCGTCTAGAAAATTTACCAAGGTTTCCCTAATTTTTGTGATAAGAAATGATGATTTCTTCGAGATTAAAAATTGATATTAAATATGTATATTTTTGAGAAAAATATATATTTATTGATCACCAAGTTTTGTGCTAAGTGTATGTAGTATGTATTATATGTAATAGTGTATTAGGACTTGAAAATACACTAAATACTCGTAAGAAGTAAAAACACAAAAATACACATACAACACACAAGATACATAATTCGGGTGCAAAATACAAGAAACTTATATTTTTTTTGAGAAAATAATATAAGTAAGACACATAGTTAAAAATATAAATTATTTTTAACACAAGAATACATATACAAAAGATAGTGACTTGTGCTTGTGTGATACAAGTCTAGTGACTAACCATAATAAAACACGTATAGGTCACGACGTTAATTAAGCAAATCCGGTGAAGTTTACGACGCAAGGAACGCAAAGTTGTGAGTTCATGCTCCCCCTTTTCTCCTAACTGCTTTCAGTTTTATAACTTCGGGGGTGAAATACATGTTATAATATTACAATGTTTACAAATGGTATGATATAAAAACAAGAAGCACTCTTGGTGACAACTAGTACCAAGTATGATGCGTTTTGAGAAATGATACAAGAAAAGATACGAGAAATTGTGTCACGAATAGGGTACCATAAGCACCATTAATCATGTACATACTTAGACCGCAGAACAAAAGGTTAGATCTAATGGGTACTAGGGCAGCCCCACTCTCGGTGATAACTAGTACCGAGTAGTGTTTTTGTGTCTCAGTCGTGAATCGACAACTAGAAAAATGCCTATGGTTTGGACGCTTCCTATGTTGTGTCACGTGTTAATGGCCTTGCAACCCATTAACAACTTGATACATACAGGAATACATGATATATACAAAAATACTCGAATTGTACATGAATACTTGATTTATACAAGACACATACCATGTTTTTCATACAAAGTATACAAACGTTCAATACAAGAACTGCATGAATTCACACCAACATTATGTTGACGTTTTTCCAAAACTCACATGTATTTCAGGTAACTAAAAGTGGATGTGCGCGCGGTCTTACTCATGCTCGTGGATGTCGTTTATGTTTGCCTTAAATAAGTTGTAAACTTTCAGACAATATGTTGTTTCATGATGTAAATACTTAATCTATGTTTCTGTTATGTAATGGTAATGACGTTTGAAGTTATTTTTTAAGCGTATAGTATGTTTACCTTTCGTATGCAATGAGAACCTTTCATGATCAAACCTCGTGCTTCCGCCGCAGAAAGGGGTGTGACAGATTGGTATCAGAGCTGCGATTGTAGTGAACCAGGATTCCTTCTCGAGTCTAGACTACAATCTCTAGGATCCTTTCACGAAAACAATTTTTCAAAAAGTTTTCACTGCATAAAACGTTCCGCGACATCCACTACCTGAAACTGTTTACAAGAGTCAAGAAAAGACACTACGAGACTTAGGGTGCACTAGAGTAGCACTCGTCTGTGATTGAGAATTAATTGCAATTATGCGTGATAATTGATATTTACATATGCTAGAAGTAGAATGTCACAAGTATACGTGACTTACCTGAAAACAATGGCCTACCTGAAGGAAGAGATACGAGGATGAAACGAACTTTGCGGACTATGCAAGGAGTTACGTAATTATGGATGCATACATAATTATGGAATTCAATGCACATAAATCACAGCAAGTCTTGTCACGTATGGATTCACTCAGTGCAAGAAAAGGTCAAACGTGAACACCAGCTTATTAAATACTCTGCTAGAATAATAATTGTTTGATGTCACTTATGTGGTATATGCCTGTGTATATATATACTACTACCGTCTAGTATGACGATATCGAACGAATGTCTAACCCTGTTGTGTTATGTTATGTCAGAACATGGAACCCAGGAAAGCTGTGAACGCTCGTGATCAACCTCCTCCTCCCCCACTGCCAAGAACTGCTGAAGAGCTGAACGCTCTACTGGAAGAAAGGATTTCCGCTGCTATCGCCCAATACGAGGCGAACCGAACTCAAGACAGTGGCGGGCCAAGCAATGCTAGGCGTAATGGGAATGGAGATTCATCTAGAGGCAACGCAGCTCAGGGCTGCACTTTCAAGCAGTTCCTCGATTGCAAACCAATGAACTACGACGACACAGGAGGTGCAGTAGCGTTTGTGCGCTGGATGGAGAAGACTGAAGCTACTATCCACATGAGCAAGTGTACCGCGGATCAACAAGTCACTTTTGCTACTGGGTTGTTTGTCGATGAAGCTCTGACTTGGTGGAACTTGCATGTCCAAACTTTGGGTGATGATGTCGCGTATGGCATGACATGGGATGAACTGAAAGAGAAAATGAGGGAAAAGTATTGCTCCCGTGCTGAACTCCAAAGGCTGGAAACAGAGTTCTGGTACTTGACCATGGAAGGTGCTGACATTAATGATTATACTCGAAGGTTCCATGATCTGTCTAGAGTGCTTCCCTGCATGGTGACTCCCGAATTTAAGCGCGTTGAATGCTACATTTGGGGATTGGCCTCAGAATTCCACGGCATGGTAGCTTCGGCCAAACCTCAAACAATCACCGAGGCTGTAACTCTGGCTGTCATCCTTACTGAAGATTGTGTTCGTATGAAGAAGTTATCACTGAACCCCACTGAAAAGACCGAGACACATGCTGAGTCGTCCGGTGAAAAAAAGGAAGCATGCAAATCTGAATCAATCGACACACAACAACAAGGGTTTCAACAACAAGAAGCGTGACCCTAACCTGCCTCAGGAGGCGAAATCTCTTGCAGCCATGAATGACGCTCCAGCTAAGGGATACCTGGGCACCCTGCCCAGATGCAATCAGTGCAAGCGTCATCATGAGGGAGTTTGTCGCATTTCAAAATGCGACAAGTGTGGAAAGCTGGGTCACCGCACTGAAGACTGCTGGAGTAAGGGAAACAGGAACGGGAATGGAAACCGCAACGGTGACGGTAATAGAAATGGTGGAAATGGGAATGGCAATGGTAACCGAATTGGGAATGGAGCTGGGCGGAACCAAGGATGCTTCAGTTGTGGAAGCAAGGATCATTTTGTGAAAGATTGCCCAGGGGGAAACAAGATTCAGGCTCGAGCATTTGTGATTGGAGCAAGGGACGCACGCGAGGACCCTAACGTGGTCACCAGTATGTTTCTCGTTAACAATCGCTTTGCATCCATATTATTTCACACTGGTGCCGATTATAGTTTCATGTCTGTGGAATTTAAACGTATGGTTGGGATAGAGTCTAGTAGATTGGATATTCCTTACTCCATAGAACTAGCCAATGGTAAACTT
>JARYGA010001960.1:0-46542 GCA_030545235.1 Helianthus tuberosus
TGCGATAGCGTTGTGATAGCGTTTAGTCTAAATAAGCGATGTAACGTGCGATAAAATGTTTTTAAATAGTATGCGCTATAAACAACGTTTAAATGCGATAATTGCGTTTTGAATAGGCGTTGCAATCATGCGTGTTAAATGCGTTTAAAACATAATTTTAACCTTTAGCGTTAACCGAATCTCGGGAGTACAATGAGAATGAAAAGGCATCAGTAAGTAATGACCCGAAAGGTCGGGTTGTTACAGGTGATGGGTCCACATAAATCTTTATTTATTTAAATGGTGGGGCCCACTTACTTTTAATGACCACTTATATTTTTTTAGTTTATTTGTTTATATTAAGAGTAAGGATATTTCGGTCATTTCATATGTATTTAACTGAACAAACTAACCACCATCCACTGTAAGGACTATACGAGTAACAAGTGAGCTAACCACAGGGAGCAAACATGCTGTTTTGAAAAGGTGGGGACTAAAGGTGAAAAACTTGCAAACCACAGGGACTATCCGGGAAATTAACTCTAATATTATATTATGAGTTAATATAATGATTATTTAATAATTAAGCCAAGATGAATGAGAGATCTTGAGCATTAAGTTTGTGTGTTGAAACCATAAATATATGGGAAATTGAGCTTGTCCCACATAGGTGGAGAGATAAATCTTTTGTGGATTTCTAATTAGAATTCTCTACACAAATGTATTTTTATGTGACAACTCACACCTAGTCGTGAGGGCGATGGGCGCAATGTGGCGATTTGATGGCGCACTTTGCACTTTGGCACACTCGCATAGCCGCTTGGAGCCGCCTTTATTAATTTTTAGGTGTGTGTGGGCTCGAGTGAGTGGCTTTGTGTGGTCAGCTGAAGACTGTTTGTATTCCTACTGGTCAAGTCTTATCAAATTCTAAGAATTCATTATATCATTGAATTTAAGATTTAATTTTTAATTCAATTCTGTATTCAATTGAGACTTTTCATTTTGGAATTCAAGACAATGTTATAAACAAAGCTTTGTGCTTTGTTCTAGATGCCCAAAACACTAAAATCGTATGGTTCATACAACACACAACTTCAAATGAATTCCCTAACTTTGGATCTCTATGCCCTCTTGTTTCAGGTATAATTTCAGGTGCTAGAATAATCCCGGTAGTACAATCTGCTCAGGGTGTTATACCCTGGGAAACAGACGTGTTCACCTGAGTGGCCCGAAATCTGTTTTAAGGGAAGCGTCTCGAACGTGCCTCAGCCAATTCACTCATCTTTCTTCTAGTGTTTGTTTACTTTGGTTGTAATCATTTTGTCCAAATCTTTCGTTTCTTTCTGTTTGTAAATTTTAGTAGTATTGTGTTTGTTTAACAGTTTATTTAATTTTACAAGTTTTAATTTGTTATGGAAATTAATAAATTGTATTTTCTTTTATTTTGTAAACGATGTTTGTACGGTTATTTTAGGCTCATTCTATTTACACCCCCTATTTACTAATTACACCCCTTATAAAAAACATCACATCCATCAATCATTTGCTTTTTGTTTTTAGTCTTTTTTGTCTTTTTGTTGTCTTTTTTTTATTCTTTTATTTAATTATTAGTTATTTATTATTTGTTTATTATTTATTTAGTTAGTATTATTATTATTATTATTATTATTATTATTATTATTATTATTATTAGTAATGATATATTATTTGTTATTAGTTTTTATTGTTATAATTTATCAAATTATATTTATAGCTGTAACAAAAGCTATATAAAAATAAGTACTTTTTACAAAATTATTATCGAGGTTTAATAATTTACATACCGAGGTTTAATCTATACACCCCCCAAATATAGCAGGTTGGGCTATCCAAGAATTATACATATTTTGACGTGATTCAAATATATTCTCCCAGCCAGCTGCATCATTTTATCTCGATAATTTCCATAGGTTGGTTGTGCCGGCAATTGGATGCTCTCCTTGCAATTCTACCGTTATAAAATGGTTACCATTCACGTGTGCAATTGTAATTATTTTTTTTTTCTGGGAACCGGTGAGGGCCTCTCCAAAGCGAAAAACAAGTCGAACTGTTTCTTTTTTCTTGAGATAAAAAATGAACGATTACATTAAATTTGTTCGCAATCAAGAATCCTGTATCTGGCATAATCATCCAGTATTTTTCTGGTGCAACCCCCGATCCTGACCAATCCAAGGACGTTAACACATCTTCAAATGAGCCTAAGAAAGCCTTAGTGTACTTATTTCTAAACTCGAGTAACTCTTCCATCAGTGACCTCCGGATAAATAACCATTCATCTTCACCGTACCCGAGAGCAGAAGCTGTCGCCCGACCCGAGAGCAGAAGCTGTCGCCCGAAACCCCGGCAATTGGATGCTCTCCTTGCAATTCTACCGTTATAAAATGGTTACCATTCACGTGTGCAATTGTAATTATTATTTTTTTCTGGGAACCGGTGAGGGCCTCTCCAAAGCGAAAAACAAGTCGAACTGTTTCTTTTTTCTTGAGATAAAAAATGAACGATTACATTAAATTTGTTCGCAATCAAGAATCCTATCTCTGGCATAATCATCCAGTGTTTTTCTGGTGCAACCCCCGATCCTGACCAATCCAAGGACGTTAACACATCTTCAAATGAGCCTAAGAAAGCCTTAGTGTACTTATTTCTAAACTCGAGTAACTCTTCCATCAGTGACCTCCGGATAAATAACCATTCATCTTCACCGTACCCGAGAGCAGAAGCTGTCGCCCGAAACCCACAATTTCCATCACCTAACACGTTATGTATGCGTGTAACATACGCATGGAAGATTTTTGGAATTAGATGAATATTGTTGTGTATCACCTGTGATGCTTGATCTTGGTTCAACCCCATGAAGTCATAGCCTGGCGCACTTGTAGAGTTGGCGAAAGAACTTTGTCCGACAATATCTTGGTTCAACCCCATGAAATTATATCCCGGTGTGTTTAAAAGGTTGGCAAAAAAACCTTGTCCGTCTGTATCTTGTGTCATGAACGGACTTGGTTCACCAGGAACTTGGCAGTTTACAAATGGACTGGCGTAGTAGCCCATATTATCATCATAGTCCTTGAATGGTTTTTTTTCCGTAAATATCTTGATTTATGAACGGACTTGTTTCACCAGGCACTTGATAGTTCACGTCTGGACTGATGTAACCAATATAATCATCAATCTCTAGATACCCGAATGAACTATGTCTCCAAGGCTCTTGAGTGTAATCATGATCTTGGGAGTTCACAAATGAACTATGCCTTGCAGGTTCTTGAGTGTAATCCTGCTCTTGATAGTTAACTTTTCTGAATGCTATGATGAAGCATAAATAGATCACTCTTTGAACAAGTAAATTTATGCAGCTCTTTGAATAGCTTTCTCGAGTATATCTTAAAGAAACTGAAGTGAATGCACCGATAATATGAGAATTATGAAACTGAAGTGAATGCACCAATAATATGATGTCTTTGATTATTATATTATGCACCAATAATATGCTCTCCTTTTTATTATATAATGCACCAATAATATGATGTCTTTGATTTTCATTATTATATTATGCACCAATAATATACTCTCCTTTTTACCTAATAGGTAAAAAAATAAAAAGATGTCTTTGAATTACACTTGGTACACGAAACATAGATAAAAAAAAAATTGTGGGACATGAAACCTTGGACACGAAACATAGTTAAAAAAAATTGTGGGACATGAAACATGGTACACGAAACATAGATAAAAAAAATTACACTTGGACCACTCCCATTGGCTAGTCAAACATGTCATACTCAAACCTTTGTAACCTTCAGCGTTTTATTTAAAACGCCAACAACATTTTTTTTCAAAAAAAAACGCCTAAACACGCCTAGTGTAATGGGGTGGGGGGCGTTTTACGGCGTTTTTTTTTCAATTTTTTTTAAAATACCGCCCCACTACGGGTGGTCTAAGTAATAAGCTTAATAATAATAATAATAATAATAATAATAATAATAATAATAATAATAATAATTCATTACTAATAGTAAATAATAATAATAATAACAAAAAGACAAAAAAGACAATAAAATATAATAAAAAAAGACAAAAAAGACTAAAAACAAAAAGCAAATGATTGATGGATGTGATGTTTTTTATAGGGGGGTGTAATTAGTAAATAGTGGGGGTGTAAATAGTATCACCCTTATTTTATCCTACTACTAGGCTATCACCCGGGAACATCCCGGGTTAGGAAAATTTAGTTTTCAATAAACAAAAGTACATAAATAACACTTTGAACCTCTTAAGTATCCTCTTTCCCTTCTCCACCACAAGTTTTTAGTTCGGTTTCATAAGTACCCCAACTTTGCCTCCATATGCATTCAAAGTTTTTATGTAAAGCTAATTCCTTTTTAATTGATAGTGAGATCTGAATATAAGAATATTTTCTAAACCCATGCAAAATGTTTTATTGATTTATGTTTTTTTTAAATTATATTAAAATATGTTGTTACTTGAATTTACAACGAATGAAATTAATAAAGAAATCATAATTAACGTCTTTTATGAAATCATATTTATTTGGTTTTAGTTTTTCTTTTATTAAGATTCATCGATTTAACATAATGTTAAACTGAGTACTTTGATCATGGTGATCAAAGCCTTAAAAGGTGTTAAGTCAGGTTTGATTAAGTTAAAAAAAAACAACTAATTTGCTTTAAAATTGTTTTTGAAATTGACATACTTAGTTGTGAAAAATTTTAACGTCATTGAAAATTATGTACTAAATATGTAGTAAACATTGTTTGTTGACATTGTAAACGACTCTATAAATTAAGCTACCTAAACAAATATAAGGTTGAAAGTGTAACTTTTTAAGTATTAAATTAAATATTAACATAAAAGTTACAGATTTGACAAAAAGAATCTCATAGCCATATCAACCGATTTGAATTTTCTTAACCATCTCTGGCTTTCTTGACTTCTTGTTGTAACCGCCTTCCCAGTAAGCACACAGGTTCATCACTTGGCAATATTGGTCTTTATTCAAATTGATGATTTGGCAAGCATCTATAGCTTGATACACATATTAATGGACCAAACTTAAATTTCTTTTGTGCTGGAGATGTCAAAAAGTCCTTAGTGTATGGTTGTAAAACTTAACATAAGTACCCTTTGGGGCATAGTGTTTCGTTCTTCTGAATCAAAGTCTTAATCTTAATAGATAATAAAATAAATTTGTTAAGTAATACTGATGATTGTATGTCGATAAATAAAATAAAAAGACATATTTTCAAACATTATTTTGTTTGATAGTTGTTTTGAACTTGATTGTAGTTAAGATAGCTTTTAACATAATAGACAAATCTGTAAGAAACATATATTATCATAGTGTAAAGACTCCGTAAGTTAAAATACTTGAAAAAAGAACATCAAGCACAAACAATGTGATAATATAAAATTATTTTATAGCTATATGGTTACAAAAATTGTACATAGAGTAAACATCACAGGAGATGTCAAAAAAATATTAGAAGTCCTTCGGTAGTGAGCCTGCATATGGAGCCATTTTCACACAAAACGCCCCATAGCGCCCGGCACAACACCCCCGGGGCGCTATGGCTATTTTTGATGGCCATGATGAGCATAACGGCGCCACACTATGGTTTCACACACACACGTGTGTGTGTGTGTGTGTGTGTGTGTATATATATATATATAATTGAAGGGGTTAACCACTTCACACTCAAGCTATATAACCACCTTAGTTACACATTTTCCACGTGTCGTATAGCCCCACATCGCAAGAGGTCATGAGGTTTTACCACTACGCATGGCCCAATTCCTTCCATGACCAATGTCGAGCATCACATGCTTTTAAAGTATTGTTGTTAAGTTGAAACAAATTCCAATCTCTCCAACTTTGATGATTCCTTATTTTGAAAATTTCTGTAACTCCAACAAAAACACCACTGGAAAACTTATTGGTTAACCTGACCGGGTGGACTCCTTTCTTGTAAACTCCCTACAACATAACCCTGCAAATATTGTAGCGCATGTATAATCAATAACTGAATAACCATAAGAACCAACTACACATATGGCAATAAACACTAACTGATTAACCATTTTAGCAATAATAAGAACATAACTTAAGTGTTGTGATTAGTAACAAAATGGAAGTACATTACCAATAATAGCAACCTGCCTTTAAAAAAATATTTATAAGACCAGAATTTACTTTAAAACTACCAATAATGCATACATGATGTTTTTATACACAAAAAAAGATGACTTTGGGAGTAATGTTGCCAGTATGAAGTTTTACTAACCTGCAAAACTAACATCAACTTGCATTTACCTCTCTTCAAAAGGAAAAACAGTGGGATGATAGTGATGACCAGAGTGGAACAAACCTGACGCAACCAAACCAAACCAACCCAGACTCATTTTCTTTATTGCTATTTTTTATTCACCCCCTCGAATAACCATGTCATGAGTCAACCCACTTATAAGTAAACAGACTTAAACTACTACCTCAAAAAATATTTTACGCATTTTGGCAAAAATTACGGCTGAATACCAGATTCACCCGACCCATTTAAACCAAATACCGAATAACCCAAACCTGATTAATAAACACATGGATCGATTCTCGGGTTAAATATAAAACTTCCAAAACCAAACAACGCGAGCCGATATACCAAAAACCCGATAAACTAACTCGAAGGACAACCCTACTTTCATCAACTGAATCTGCACTCTATATCCATCAAATTAAATTTGGTCAACACTCAAATAGTTCTTTCTCCTATAGCGGCATTTCAAACTCATAACTATAAATTTTAAAATAAATAGAAAGGGTTCGATCACATATCAAAAGAAAATGTAACAATTACCTTAATAATTGTCTGATCATATAGAAGTGGCAAAAGTTCTTGAAGAAGACCTTTGATGAGGTTTGGCTTGTTATGGACAGCTATACTTAAAGACAAAACAACTACACGCGTAGCATGTTGCCCAAACATTTTACACCATTATTAGGCCACATGCTACCTCTTTATTGGGCGACGCGCCACATCACATAACCTGTTTGACTCGTTAGATAAATAGGTTACACAGGAATCGTGTTCGGGATACACGATTTTAAGTGTGTCCATGTTAGGCTTGATACCAACTTGACACAATCATTACTGACCAACTACAAACTAATATCACTTTCACAAATAGTTAAAGATAGTATTTTTTTTTTCCTTAGTTAATTCCGATTCTATTTTTACAGTTGTAGTTTCAAAGAAAGTTGTGAACAAAGATCATGAACTTAAATAACCTAAATACAAGATTCACCCGACCCGTTTAAACCAAATACCGATATAACCATTTTAAGGTGTAAACAAACCTGTTCTTTGTCAGCAAACAGGACTTAGCAAGTGGAGATTCTAGAAACTATGATAGTTTCAATGAAACTTCTTCCTGGAAATATATAAGCAAAAACTTAGTGATTATAACATTTTACCAAAGTATATGTGATTATTGATGATTAAATGAATGTTTGCATTCTTAAGAGATGACTTGTGAATTTGAAGATTTAAAATATCAAAAAACTAACAACTTTTCTTTGGTGAATTTGTCAAGCTTGTCTTTCATCTCTAACTTTTGCTTTTCCTGCTACACATATAAATCAAGCAACTATTTTAATTCAAAATATTTTAAATAATTGAAAAGAATTCAAAAAATAGTCAGACGTATAATTGAAAAAATTGCTTTTCCACCATATGGTGAGACATGTGAAGAATGTTGATCTTCCCACTTATAGAATCCTTCCCTGCATCCAATCTTAATTTTAGCCATCCTACTTAATTTATTTTAAAAATGACTAAATGAACAAAAAGAAAAGTGTCATGTTGGTCCAATCCAAGTTTAAAAAAAAATCGAAAAAGGGTCTTTTTAACCGTATGATGACAAATGAGTGGTTTTTACGTTGGACTTCGAATCTAAGTTAGTCACGATCTATGATAGTGACTTTAGGCTCTTGGAGTAGAGGTGCACAAATCAGTTTTTGGGCCCAAACCTGTTCAGTATCGGTCAAAAAAGTCAAAATCCGTTTTTGCCTAAACCGTTTTGAAATAAGAGGAAAAGGATCCATTCAGTCTAAAACCAGAATTTTATCTGGTTCGGTTCGTTTTTAACCTTAATTAGTGCATCTGTGTTGCAACATTGTTTGCTAATGAAGTGGATGACGGGTTATATGCAAGTGATTACAGATGAATCAATGCAACAATAAACGGTAAATCAAAATCTTACGAAAATCACAAATAGCAAATAACAAAGTACCATATTACACCTAATTGAAACGGTTAATATTATCTCTTTTTGCCTTAGAATTTTTCCAGATCAAATTTAAATGTTTTTTTTTTTAATTTTCTACCCGGATTTCGCCTTTGATGCTAGCCCGCACCCCTTGTGTAAATTGTTTCGTCTCGTCTCGTCTCATCTGAAAAAAATATGCAAAGACACATAAGAGAGACAATTTTGACCCACTTATAACCAGGCCAATTAACACGGCTAAAAAATGATTGAACATAGGTCAATTAACAGATCTCAAAAATGATTAAAATATGTCAAACAGGGCAGTAAAAGATTTTTTAATGATATTATAATTAAAAAACTCTAAATAGTGGACAAAAGTGATTAAACCCAGCGTGACCCGTCCTACTTTGACCCATGTCAAATGTTACATATTATTAATCATTACCCAAACAACCCAGTTTGCCACCTCTAGTAAAGACATTTAAATTACATTAAATGTTGATAACTTACCATAGAGAACTTTCCGAGCAAATCCCTCACAGATTTTGTATAAAGGAAGGAGCACTTGATAAGCAAGAGTTTGACCATCATTTTGGTCAGCGTTTTCAATAACTTCACTGTTATCAATGATTTTTTGGTGATATTGTTCCGAAAATATCAAAGACGAGTCTCATCTGCAAATTTAATAAAACGGGGCTTCACTAAAGAAAAAAGAAAACCCCTCAGCCGAAATCTAGGAGGCTGTAATTGATTGACCCCTCAGCCCAAATCTATTCATTTATTCTATTCTGGAAAACAAAAAAAAAAACAGTTACCTTCTTAAGTTCTTCATCATTGAGCACATCTTCATACGTCTGATCCTTCGACACCGCAGAACCTTCTTCCGATTCCATCTCTGATGTTCAGGTTCAACTAAGCCGGCATCTTATAATGTTGATGGTATGAATGACACATTGGCCAACCATGTTGGTTACTCCATTTGCAAAACTGCATCCCCTATTCATATTCATATTTAGACTAAAATTCATAAGGTAAACGCACATTAGAATTGCAACAATGTAACTGGAAATTGTAGCACCTGATTCGAGTTCCACGAAGTTCTCCACCATCTTTAAGGTAGTCAACGGGTTAATAGTGACTGGCAGCACATTCCACTGATGAGATAACGAATCTAGTTGCACGAATGGTGATCAGCTTGAATTACATACAACAACAGCAGCATATACTAACAACTAACATCTAACAATATCATTAATGCTACTAAGATGAATAAAAATAAAAGTAAAGGGTTAAGGCATACTGTATCGTCTTGTGTGTATTTGTTGAGGATTTCAGCGATCGTGAGTACACATTTATTGACGTGTCACCATTGATGGTTTCCTTATGTGATTGAACTTGAAATAATCAAAATTGTTTATGGTCAAAGAGAAACACCAGCAATTTCAAAATTTTGAAAAGTTAATCCCTTCCTCTTTGCTAATAATCAAATATGCAACCGTAATCATTTAACCCAACCTGATAAAAGAGCGCAAAACTATTAGCCACACAGCCACCTCCAGAAATCATTTCCTCATTTCTATCTGCACAACAATATACACATACACATATATACATCACGCGACTTTTTCTATTCTGGAAAACAAAGAAACATATATGAATGTTCTAACAACTTGCTTTTAAACTTTGAAAGGAAGTCTGAACCAGCGGAGATTGAAAAGGGACCTTAATCTTGAAACGAAGGTGTATTGTTCTTAAAGTTAAACAGGGACAATAACCCTAATAGCGCAACCTTGCTAGATCTACAAAACAAACGACCAATACATCACAAAACTCTTCCTGTGACGACTGGTAATCACCAAAGTGACAGACAAAAGTACATAAATTACCCCAATGTTTTGGAAACCTGAACAGTCTTCCCTATTGTTTTTGTAATTACAAACAATTGTCGAAGGTATTACAACCAAAATCTACAAACCCGAAACATTGATTGATAAGGAGAGCTATATAACTGATCCATAATCTTAAATTATAAAAATAACTCATTATGTAAGTGATATTTCAAAATCAACCTTTTATCAAATTATTTATTACTTCATCATTTTGACCAAGGTTCCATTGTTATTATTATTATGTTGTTGTTGTAAATCTCATTTTCCCTGGACCAAAGAGCTATAAAAAATTCGCTAAAAATGTTACAATTACCAGATCCATATCAAAACAAAAGCGAACTGAAAAACATTATAATAACCATTTCAAATGAATTGAAAACCCTAATTTTAACCAGATATTAAAGAAACCAAAAAACTCAAAGAATAAAAGATCTGGGAAACAAAAAATTACCTAGAAAGTGTAGATTTACAAACATACAGCCGTAAGTACCAGATCTGAATGATGGTGGTGATATGATTCAAATTAACATCATAAAAAACATCCCTTTCTTGAAATCGATAAACAAAGAAAGTTGGTTTTGATTTAGGGTTTCTCAAATAGACGCCGTGAGATGAATGTGAAGAAACAAAGAATAAGAAACACTTTTTAATAAATAAAATCAATAGCAACCAAAAATCAACATATAAACTAAAATGCAGACCTGTCAACTGAACTGGATCCGCATCAACTTGTCGGAACCATAGCCTTTGTTGCTTGGAAGCGGCGGCTAGGGCATTTTGTCCCAGTTTCCAGATCTGTAACAAAAAACATCATCAAGAACAAAAAGCGAAGATGAACAAAAGAAGATTACGATGAATGAACAACACTATAAAGTCCTAATTTAAAACAAAATTAATGTATAAACAAACCTTCATAAGTAAACAATAATCAGTAGGGATGAACAAAAAAGAAGATTTGCACAAACGAAAGCAAATATGTGTATTAAACGCTGGAGTTGTTGATCGACATTTGTTGTATTTTGTTGTGATGGAGGCGATGATTGATCTAGAGGAGAAGATGGATGAAGGAGAGGCTAGGGTTTTGAAAACTAACGTGTCTGAATGAGGGGTTTGGAAAATTAGGTTATTATTTTGCTTATATACTCGGGTCAAGATTTCGGGTTTGGTTACCTCCATTCGGATCCCGTGTAAAAATATCACTTTTTCCCTAATTTTCCCGCCCAAAATTTTGTGAGGTTGCACCATATAGTGATGTCACGGCCCCCGACCCGGTTTGACCCGTTTCAGGAGCCGCGGGACAGAAATCCCGTGGTATTTAATTAATTGAGTTTAACAGCGGAAGTTTATTATCAGGATCTTTTTAAAACTGAAATATTTCCCGATTCATTTCACAATGCGGGATAAACACCCGGTAATTTACAATCATTTGATTTCACGAAGAAATCTTTTATTTTACAAACATGTTTCTTTATTTTATCCTGAGCCACTTTCTCAAGCTTGTAGTGCTTCACGGCACTTTTCCTGGATCATAACAGATCACCTGAAACATGTTTGAAAAAGGTTTTGTCAGCGGGAAATACTGAGTGAATCATTCTATTTACATAAAATGATGCATAGTTATTAATTACAGCATAAGAGCGATTACAATGGCTTCTATCTTATTTTTATCTGGCGGCCTGTCACAATGGTGACATGTCACAATGGTGATGATGGTCATACCACTATTAGGTCAATGAACCTAAATAGTGATGATTATCCCTAGTAGGTCAATGAACCTAACTGGGAGAAAATTAGTAATGTGCACAATACCCCACTAGCCAGTGATTCAAGATATCCACTACTTAGTCCCTGTAATTATAACTTTTGGAAATAATTTGAGGTATTGTAAAATAGTTGATAAAAAGAGAATGACTCATAGTGCAGATTTAATTTGAGCAGAGTATAGCCTACTGATTAGCCTTTTAACCTAATTTAATAACAGGCACACAATTCTGGGTTAGTAATCAATACAGCATTTACGATAACTCACGAGATCAAACCCTCATAACGAATGTCAAAGTGCAATCACTTAAACATCCATCGGAGTCACAACGAATGACAGAGTATTCCCCGAGTTCGGGTGGTACTCAAACATCCTGTCGGAATCACGACGAATGACAAAGGATAACCCTAATGTGGGCAGCACTTAAACATCCATTGGATATATTGATCGATCGGCCAATGAATCGTAATAGCTATCGAGTTATTACCCTGATTGCGGCGTCGATTAGTGATCCGTGTGTGTTAATTGTGGTAAACAGAACGTAATTCAGTGCCTAAAACGAATTTCTTCGTCGAACGAACAACAGAATGCAAGTGCCAGGCCCTTCTATTTATACCCAAAATTTGCACCTCCCGCTAGTCGCGGAAGAATCCGCGGTACGTGCCGCGTATCGCCTGGGATGTCAAAATAGGGTAGGCCTGCTTCGTCACCTATCTAGCCCTGATGAGTCGACAACTTCGTAAAATTCGAATTTGACAGCGTTTTATAAGGATAATCGTTAATAGGGTTTTACCCCCCTTGAGTTTTAGGGGCCCTGATCCTAATTCTGATTGTTCTGAAAATTTTATGGTTTGTGCAGAATCACTTGGGTGTCTCAATTAGGGTTTCCTTTTGGACAAATTAATTTAATAAATATGACTTTTGATGAGAGTTGTTACATTCTCCCTACCTTAATAAAAATCTCGTCCTCGAGATTTACTGGAATAAATGAGGATACTTTCGCTTCTTTTCTAATTCCAGTTCCCAAGTGTATTAGGGTCCTATCTTTGAATCCTACTTTACTTGAACTAATACTAATCATTTGATTTTTCTATCTTCTATCTGAAGAGGTTTCTCTACAAATTTTAATTTTTCATTTACTTCTATATCTTGGAGAGGTACTACCAAAGATTCGTCTGATAGACATTTCTTGAGATTGGATACATGAAATACATCATATACTCCAGCTAACTCTCCTAGTAGTTGTAAACGATAAACAACTGGTCCTATACGTTGGATCACTGGAAATGGTCTTACATACCTTGGATTTAGCTTTCCTTTCTTACCAAATCTAACAATTTCTTTCCAAGGAAATACTTTCAATAGCATTTTGTCTCCTACTTGAAATTCCAACAACTTTCGTCTATTATCTGTATAACTCTTCTGGCGATCTCTAGCCGTCTTCAGCCTTTCCTTCGTGATACTGAATATCACAGTCGTAGTCACTTAAGATTTTCATTCATCTCCTTTGCCTTATGTTTAATTCTTTTTGCCCAAATATATATCTTAAATTCTTATGATCCGTATAGACAGTAAACTTACTTCCATACATATAATGTCTCCAAATATTAAGGGCAAAAATTATGGCTCCTAATTCTAAGTCATGAGTGGTATAGTTTTCTTCGTACTTTTTCAATTGCCTTGATGCATACGCAATTACCTTTTTACGTTGCATTAATACACATCCAAATCCTAGCTTTAAAGCATCACCGTATACTTTAAAATATTTTGTTCCTTCTGGTAAGGCTAGGATTGGGGCATTTGTTAATTTATGCTTTAAGATCCTAAAGGCTTCTTCTTGTTTAAGTCCTCATTTAAACTTAACTGTTTTACAGGTTAGCTTAGTTAATGGTATAGCTATCTTGGAAAAATCCTTAATAAACCGTCTATAGTATCCAGATAAACCTACAAAACTCCTAATTTCCATTGCGGATTGCGGAATCTTCCATTTGGTAATTGCTTCAATCTTAACAGGATCTACATGAATACCTTCATGATTCACCATATGACCTAAAATTTTCACTTTTGGCAGCCAAAATTCACACTTCGAGAATTTGGCGTAAAGCTTCTCTTTTCTTAACAAAGTTAAGAGTGCATGCAAGTGCTGACAATGTTCTTCCTGACTTTTGGAATAAATAAGTATATCGTCTATGAAGACAATTACAAATTTATCCAAATACGGTTTACAGATTCTATTTATCATGTCCATGAATGCTGCAGGTGCATTCGTTAACCCAAAGGGCATGACTGTAAACTCGTAATGACCATACCTAGTTCTGAAAGCAGTCTTAGGTATGTCTTCCTCTTGTACTTTCAATTGATGATATCCAGAACGTAAGTTGATCTTAGAAAAATATCTATCTCCCTGGAATTGATCGAATAGATCATCAATTCTAGGTAATGGGTATCGATTCTTAATTGTAACCTTATTTAATATAATCAATACACCTTCTCATCGAACCATCTTTTTTCTTAACAAACAACACTGGTTCTCCCCACGGGGATGAACTAGGTTGTATGAAACCTTTACTTAATAATTCATCTAATTGCTTTTTCAGTTTTAATATTTCTGCGGGTACTAACCGATAAGGTGCCTTGGCTATCGGTATAGTTCCTGGAATTAGATGAATTCTAAATTCTACCTCCCTATCTGATGGTAATACTGGTATTTCTTCTGGGAATACATCTGTAACTACAGAAATTTCCTTAAGTTCTTTATCTTTAGTATTAATGATTACTGAAATCATATATACTATTCCTTGCTTTAGTTCATAATTAGCAACTTTCATTACTGATATGAACTTTATGAGTTTATATGGCTTTCTCCTGTAATCATTATTACTTTTCTAGTGGGTGCACAATTTTCTATGGAATTCTTATCACAGATAATTCGAGCATGGTTGTTTACTAACCAATCCATTCCTAACACAACATCGAATTCAACTAATTTCATAGATAATAGGGTTGTAGAAAATTTATGACTTAAAAGTTCTATTTCCACGTTTTGCAGAACCTTATTTATTTTAAATGAATTCCCATCTGTCGTTTCTACTGTAGAAATTTGCCTAATGCTGGTTAAAGGTAAGTTAAGAGTTTGGAAGAATGAAGTATTTATAAACTTTGGTTTACACCAGAGTCAAATAATACTTTTGTGTAAACGTTGTGAACTAAGAACGTACCGGCTATCACATCTGGAATGAGCTCTGCTTCCTTAGCAGTCAGTTGGAAGGCTCTTACATTCCTTTTTGCTCCTTCTGCAGGTTTGGCTTTATTGTCAGATAGTTTGTTTAGTTTTGGACAATCTGGCCTAAGATGTCCAGCTTCTCCACAGTTGTAGCAGACTGAAAATTTCTTCCTCCTGCAGTCTTCTTCTTGATGCCCCAGAATTTTGTAAAAATTGCAATATCCTTTGCATCTTCCAAAGTGCTTCCTTTTGCAAAAATTGCAAAATGAGCTAGTGGAAGATTGCCCATTCCCTCATTTCTTGAAATTATTATGGTTACCCGGATGGAATCCTTGGGTAATCTTTTGGGCTACTTCCTTCCTTCTATTTTCTTCTCTTGTCCGTACTAGTTCGTCAGTCAGAGTATTGGCTAAATCCACCGCATCATCAATCGTACGAGGTTTCGCAGCCTTGACGATATTACGGATTTCGGCAATCAATCCCCAAATATAACGAGAAATAAGTACCGGCTCTGGCGAAGCCAGGGTTGGTACCACTCGAGCATACTCGAAGAATGTCGAAGTATACCCTCGACAATCTACATCCACCATCCGGTGGGTTAGAAACTTATTTGTCATTTGTTCCTTTTCATACTCAGGACAGAATTTTCTTTCTACAAAGCTCTTAAATTCTTCCCAGTTCATGGCATACGCCATTCTTCTTCCTTTTGCTTGTAACACCGTATTCCACCATTCTAGCGCCCCTTCTTTGAAAAGGTTCGACGCGTACATAACCTGATCATCCTGAGCACATTTACTTATGGCAATTACTGCCTCGGTTTTCTCTAACCAACGCAGTGCCGCAGTCGCTCCTTCATTGCCTGCAAACTCAGTGGGTTTACAAGCAAGAAATTCTTTGTAAGTGCAACCAGGCGTTGCAGCTTTCATTTTCTTAGGGGGGGGGGAGCTTGCCGTGGTTCATTCTCATGATTAGTATGATTATTGCCTCCGTTTATGCTATTACTGAAGTTATCTTCAGAAATACGTTTGCTAGGAACGATTTGTTGCGGTTCGATTGGATTTTTAACAGCAGCAACGATTGCTGAAATAGCGTTGGCTATCCCTTGAGCAACTATTGCTGGAATAGCGTTGGCTATCCCTTGAGCAACGATATTTTCTATATCCTGTCTAGTCATATATTGATCTCCCGGTTGTTGCTCAGATTGATTAACCTCATTAACTGGTTCATTATTAGCGTTTTCCATCTGATAATTAATATATATATTTTATTAGTATCAAATAAATAATAATTACACAAAACAATTATATAGAGTTCATAACATCAATATAGCCAAAGCTATCGATTTCTCGATTTCCATTTATATTTAATAGTATGCATCAATACACACCATTATCTTACAAAGTTTTATTTGTAGTTATTTTACAGACTGATTTTTACTATTATTATTACACACTCTCAGTTCCATAAATCCCCTATCCTTTGTCAGATGATATTCTAGTAACGGCATTCCCTCTCATCGTATTTCCAGGAGATTTGTCCCCCAATCTCTTGGATCCTATTCCCAGCATCCATTAGTTCTTCGTCAAAATGGCGGAATTCAGCCATATTCTCGTTACTCATTAGTGGATTTGGTAAAGGTTCTGGATAGAACTGAGGAAAAAGCTTATAGGGATTGTTTTGTAACTGTATCTCATTAGTCAACCATTCGTCTATTTGCGAGTGGATTGAAAGGTTTGAAATAGCTGGTTCTAAGTTCATTGGTAGTTGTGTTTCAAAAGAGTGACTAAAAACATTTTCATTAACAGGCTTAATAGTATTACAGCTTGCCATTATAAAATCTAACTCTTCCTGAGATGGTAACCCCTCAATTTGCCTAGAGCTTTCCCCAATTTCCATTTTCTTAGGCTTGGATTTCTCGAGAGGTAAGGCGTTGAATTCTATAGGTTCTTCTATGTCTGGTATATACCTATTGAAATCTCTGGAAACCTCTATTCTTACTGGATAGAGATTTAAATTCTGAAGGGCGTCAAACAAATCACTCATGCTGTTATGCAAAATACCCACAAATACTAAGTTAAAAATTATATCAAATTTCATAGAAAACCTTTAAATATTATTTCATACTAGGTAACTATAAAACAACTGAAAAGTTAAAATACACTAGGTTTTATTGTAAATTTATTTATTTACTGAATCAGGTCTCTGGCTTATATTTAATAAGGGTGCTAAAACTTGGGTCAAATTATTTAAGGATTTGCATTAATTGCTATATTGGCTAGCATATAAAGATCTGCCCATACTGTACAAAATTAGTCAGATAATAAAACACATAATCACAAAATAGCAATTAATAAAAATTAAGTATTTTCTAAATACTTAATTGGCTTAAATCAATACTTAATTGGCTTAAATCAGTGGCTTGATAAGTGGCTCTGATACCACCTTTTTCTGTCACGGCCCCCGACCCGGTTTGACCCGTTTCAGGAGCCGCGGGACAGAAATCCCGTGGTATTTAATTAATTGAGTTTAACAGCGGAAGTTTATTATTAGGATCTTTTTAAAACTGAAATATTTCCCGATTCATTTCACAATGCGGGATAAACACCCGGTAATTTACAATCATTTGATTTCACGAAGAAATCTTTTATTTTACAAACATGTTTCTTTATTTTATCCTGAGCCACTTTCTCAAGCTTGTAGTGCTTCACGGCACTTTTCCTGGATCATAACAGATCACCTGAAACATGTTTGAAAAAGGTTTTGTCAGCGGGAAATACTGAGTGAATCATTCTATTTACATAAAATGATGCATAGTTATTAATTACAGCATAAGAGCGATTACAATGGCTTCTATCTTATTTTTATCTGGCAGCCTGTCACAATGGTGACATGTCACAATGGTGATGATGGTCATACCACTATTAGGTCAATGAACCTAAATAGTGATGATTATCCCTAGTAGGTCAATGAACCTAACTGGGAGAAAATTAGTAATGTGCACAATACCCCACTAGCCAGTGATTCAAGATATCCACGACTTAGTCCCTGTAATTATAACTTTTGGAAATAATTTGAGGTATTGTAAAATAGTTGATAAAAAGAGAATGACTCATAGTGCAGATTTAATTTGAGCAGAGTATAGCCTACTGATTAGCCTTTTAACCTAATTTAATAACATGCACACAATTCTGGGTTAGTAATCAATACAGCATTTACGATAACTCACGAGATCAAACCCTCACAACGAATGACAAAGTGCAATCACTTAAACATCCATCGGAGTCACAACGAATGACAGAGTATTCCCCGAGTTCGGGTGGTACTCAAACATCCTGTCGGAATCACGACGAATGACAAAAGATAACCCTAATATGGGCAGCACTGAAACATCCATTGGATATATTGATCGATCGGACAATGAATCGTAATAGCGATCGAGTTATTACCCTGATTGCGGCGTCGATTAGTGATCCGTGTGTGTTAATTGTGGTAAACAGAACGTAACTCAGTGCCTAAAACGAATTTCTTCGTCGAACGAACAACAGAATGCAAGTGCCAGGCCCTTCTATTTATACCCAAAATTTGCACCTCCCGCTAGTCGCGGAAGAATCCGCGGTACGTGCCGCGTATCGCCTGGGATGTCAAAATAGGGTAGGCCTGCTTCGTCACCTATCTAGCCCTGATGAGTCGACAACTTCGTAAAATTCGAATTTGACAGCGTTTTATAAGGATAATCGTTAATAGGGTTTTACCCCCTTGAGTTTTAGGGGCCCTGATCCTAATTCTGATTGTTCTGAAAATTTTATGGTTTGTGCAGAATCACTTGGGTGTCTCAATTAGGGTTTCCTTTTGGACAAATTAATTTAATAAATATGACTTTTGATGAGAGTTGTTACAAGTGACACGTGTCCCACACTTTATTTGTTTATTATATATATAGATGGGGATTTTCATTGGTCTAAGAAAAGCCAAAGTAATTAGTCATGGTCAGAATGTTGGAATACAGAAAAAGTAGGAAATTAATATATTTGTTTCCATAATTATTGGGTTATAACCCCTATACTACACTGACTAGGCCATTTCATTTACACACGTCATTACTATATAATTTAAAAAAAATGAAGTTTCATATTAAATAAGACCGTGGGTATGATGGGGCGTGGGTTGGGGGCATGGTGCAACACGTGGAGTATGGGGCACCCAAGACCAAAAGCCAATTTTAAAGGGGTATGGTGGGGCGTGGTTTGGGTGGCGTGGAAAAAAACTCAATTTCAAAGGGCTAGTGCTTTTGACCAATGAGGTTCCGCCATGTCATGTGGGTAGCTCCGCCCAACGCCCGGGCTGAAACCCCCCGCCCAAGGGGCCACGCCGAAACCCAAGCCCACCCGGGGTGGTGACGTGGGCGTTTGTACCCAACCAACGCCCCATACCCCATAGTCTAAAGTAATGAGAAAGTGAGATTACAAATATAGGATTAGGATTAAATACAAAGGAAAAACAAATAAGAAGGATTTTGGTTTATTGATCTAAGATTTAGAGGGTTAAGATTTGTTTTAAAGAAAAGAAGATAATAGAATGTTATAAAAGGAATCCTACATTTATTTACTTTCCCTCTCCACACGCAAGACAAATGTCAATTCCCCCATCAATTTAAAACGTCATAACTTTTTTCATACGATATTTTTTTTAAATCACCATAATAACAAACGTTTTTTTATCTTTAAAATGAGTGATATTGCTATATAAAAATAAAATAAAAAAATTCGTTTTTACTTGGTTTTCTTTATATCGTGTTAAATGTTCAGATTATTGTGTCTTTTAACTGAGTTTTGGTCATTACGTTTTTACTAGGTCTTCTATACATTGTGCGACAATTATCACAGACTATAAAACTTTTGTTGTCCCCTATTTCAACTTCTAAGGGCACAGATAATTTCGTCAATACAAATGAAGGATGTCGAATAAATCCATGCGAAATGAAGGATTTATTCGCATCCGTATCAAACAATACACGTGCAGGAATCGATTTTATCGTGAATATACCTGAGACCACATCGGGTTCTATCTTTACTTCGGCCGCGGTAAGTTGGAAGGACCTAGCCTTCGCCTTTGGAGCTTCCATTGGAGATTCTTTTGTGTCTCTCTTTCCAACGAATTCAGGGCATTCAGACTTTTTGTGGCCGGGCTGATAACATTTATAGCAAACGGAAACTTTTCCGGGACATAGCGATGCAGTGTGCCCCGTCTTCCCACATACCGGACACGGCTTGTCTTTGAAGCGGCACTCACCCTTGTGCCCCTTTCCACACACCTTGCAACTTGGCGACCTGCCTTTAGCATCCACTTTCTTCCCCGATTCCACAGTTCGAGCTTTCTTTGTAGGGCTTGGGTTCACATCATGTGCCCTCCGTTCACCCCGTTCAACCTGTTTCTTCAACTCGATTTCCCGTTCCCGAGCAACGTTTATGATCTCGGTAAGGGTCTCGTATTTTGAAGGAGTCATGAACTCCCTATACTCGGCGCTCAACATGTTATAGTAATAGTATATCTTCTGCTCTTCATTCGTCACCAATTCATTGCAAAACTTCATCTTATCTATAAACGTCGCCGTTATCTTGTCTATGGTCTCACCCTTGTGCCTGAGTTGCATGAACTCTTCCTTGATTTTATTAATGACCGCCTTGGGACTATGATGTTTAAGAAATGGTGTTTTAAACTCCTCCCATGTCATTGCCCTCGCCGCTTCGGCCCCTATTTCATTCTTTTTATTGTCCCACCAATCTTTGGCTTGACCTCTCAACTGACCCGTTCCGTAAGCAACAAAGTCACCTTCGTCACAATGGGTCCTTTCAAACACCCCTTCAATATCGCCCAACCATCTTTGGCAAATTATTGGGTCAACCTCTCCGTTGTAGATTGGCGGTTTACACGCCATAAATTCTTTGTATGAACACCCTTTACGTTCTCCCGACTTCTCTTTCATAAGGTTGACACTATCCTCCAACCTTTTGACTCGTTCTTCGACAAGTGATAACACCGTGTTTTGAATTTTGTCTATGAACCCGGATAGACTACCTTCAATTGCCTTCCCCACTTCTTCGGCAATTATCTCTTTCATTTGTTCGGTGCTTGTCTGCACCGGGTCATCATCATTTCTTTCCGACATCTTGAAACTGAAATGTTTACATTAAACGTTAAACATTTCATTTATAGCATTGCTTCATTTGTTTCGGTTTAGCCAAGTTCCCAACTTGCTATAACCGTTCACATTTGGTGCACTTTCCGGGTTTGAGTGAATTAACACACTCTTCCCATGCACATCAATTCACTTCTCATTTCTTACATAAGATATAATATATTAAAATAATAAATTAATTCTTACCGGACGATCGATCAAGCTTGAACCGAACACTTGTTGATAACCTTAAGCTCTGATTACCAACTTGTAACACTCGTCTAATTACTACTTGAATATAATAATAATTCATATGGTTTTATATAAAAGACGTGTAAATTTCCAAAGTGACCAAACATTAGTCAACTACCGACTAATACAAACATTCATAAGTTGTTTAGCAAATTGTTTACATTCCAAAAACATTGTCTATTAAAGTTAGATATCGCGGAAGCTTCTAAAGTGTGTTCGGTTCTTCAAAACTTGATTGACCGCCATCCGTAAGGTCCCCTTTGTCACCTAGGGTCAAAACCACTAAAAATGTTAGTTTTGACATAGATATAGTACATATAAACGAGTTCCGACATTGAAACGTGAAAAATAAAATAAAATTTCAAAACTGATCCTGTCGCGTGTCGCGCCAGGATTCTTTTGATTTGTCGCGTGGCGCGGGTGCCCCCGCGTGTCGCGCCAGCTCCCTGTGTCCCCCCCCCCCCCCCCCGCGTGGCGCGGGGAAGTACGTTTTCCAGCAGGTTCAGTTCTGAATCCTGCACTTGCTGCCAGTTCCGGAAATTCAGATTTTTAACTTAAAATGACCATAACTTTTGACTCGTGAGTCCGTTTTAGGTGATTCTTTTCCTATGCGTCTGTAAATTCAATACCGACGTAACTACAATGATTTCAATGCCAAAAGTTTGGTCTACGGGCCGAACGAATAAAAATCACTTATGCATTATTTGACCCATTTTAACTTTACTCAATTAGCTACCATTTAACTAGTGAGCCTATGGCGCCTTATACCCAACATTCGGGGCTTATCATCACCGCATTTATTTACCAATCTCATGGCTTAATGCTCTTGTGATTGTTATTACCATAGCTAACTATTAAAACACTAATACGACAATTTACACTACTAATCGACCCGTTGGCTCATCTTGTGGAATCCTCCAATATGATGACTACCAAACGGTTTCTTGTCACTCTAAGCCTATTAATTCAAGTAACGATCATGGTCGCTACAATCAACACCATAACTATCCTACAATGAGATTACACATAATTTAACAACAATTCGCTTAATGTAACGGGTCAAGTTACATACCTTCAATGCACGCCTTTCAAACGCAAGTCACCACCGGCTTGTCCGCTCGACGCTCCGGTATCTTTTCCTATAGAGTTCAACCATAGCATGTTTAGAACTCCTTTTCAATTATTTATTACATAATCCGCCCAAACATTACAATACGCGTTTTTAACTTAAATTTCAGTTTCGAGCCTTCTTTGAGGCATTTCAAGAAACACTTATAGGGCAGAATTTTATATCATTTATATTCTAGTTCATGGCTTGTCGCTTAGCCAAAATTAACATCAATCGAGTTATCACATATAGAATTAAACATCAAATTTTCCAGTAATCAGTTTCTATGAATCGATTTACACTAGAATAACATTCAAAACCCTAGTGTTCATCTAGTTCTATATAACCCACTAATCACCTACAATGGTGGCCATGGATTTCACTAAAATTTGGCATGATTTCAACATGTAATTGCCTAGGGTTTACTCCTAGACACTTAAATGTTCTTATTTCATCTACATAACACACATGCATTAACAGATTTCGAGTTCTCTAAATTCATGAGAATTTCAAGTCGAGAATTTTTATAAAATTTTGCATACCTTATGATCTCCTTTCGATAGGGATCATTAATCTTAGCTCAGATTTCGTTTTGGATCAGATCTGAACATTCAATTTGTGAGTTTTGTGATGAACTAGGGCTTTGGGGGAGCTTGGGGACGCCCCTGCTTCTGGTCGATCTCAACAACACACAGGCAAGTGTGTTTTGAGATTAATTTTGTTATTTTATTAAAAATAGTTTTCATTTAGACACTTCTAGTCCCTAATCTTTCATTCTTTATTTGTTTTAACTCTTAACTACTCATAAGTGATCAACTAACTACGTTAGTGTCATTCCTAGTTAGTTTATTTTACTAATTTATTTGCAACCTAATTGCAAATTTAAGAATTTGCATTTTCGGGATGTTACAAACGCCTAAGTGCGGATTAAAATGATAAAGATCGGACAAAAACGCAGATTCGAATATCATAATGAATTGTGCGTTAGTGATTATATAAGAGTTCTAAATTGATTGTGAATGGAACTCTTTAGGTAAAGAATCCGGACCGTCAAGCGGACAAGCCAGAGGCGATACGCGTTTGAAGGGTGTTCTTTAAAGGTACGCGATATATGGTTTCATTACGTTATATAGTTTATTTATTCTAGTTCATTGAGTTGGAATTTAGCCAAACAAGAAAACCCGTTAAGTCACGGAAGTGACGAAGTGCTTCAGACAATTAAAACGAGTCAAAACATATGTTAGACATAGAGTTTGGAATGTCTTGAAAAGGCGGTCTCCATTCGGCATCCAAACGGGTCAAAACAAGTTGAATTGTAAACATTGAAGTCAAGGACCATCACTTGTTGATTGGTTATAACAAAGCGTAAGCCGTGAAGCGGACACGCTAACTTGTTTCAAAAACATGAACTCTTGTAGTGAGATTAAAGTTCTGAATTTTACTTGTCAAAAGTTCTAGAAAAGCATGTTTAAATCTTTGGAAAAACAAGCATGATGATTACTGCGTAAGCGTCCCTCTTGAAGGGAGCAAATCACTATAGTGGGTATACTCGAGATTGGGTAATTCGGTTGTAGACATGAGATGGCAATAAAACAAGTTGTTGAACTTGTAGACAAACGAGTCAAATAAATAAAGAGCCAAAATGAAGGCCAACTGTATTTAAACTGAAAATTTGTGTGATTTGTGTCAATAAACGCGTCCGTAATTAAATTATGGTCGCATGGGAAAAAGATTCGGCTAAAACGGACGCATGAGTCAAAAGTTATGTCGAGTTAAAGTTTGGAATTGATAAAAAATGGAGCTAGGCTGATTTGCAGCTCCAGCCATCAAACATTCTGTCAAAATAACACCGTGGCGCTACGCCACGGCGAAACGGGATCACCGTCGCGCGACGCCACCGCGGTGGCGGGCCGCGACGGCTGACCCTTAACGCCGTCGCGCGGCGCGACCTCCCCGAAACGTGTAATTTCCTTGTTTTTGACATGTTTGAGCACGGAACTTGTTTATACTTGATTTTTAAAGTGTCAAAACTAATTATTTTCATGGTTTTGACCGTAGGTGATGGTGGACCTAATCCGGAAGGCGATCAAGCAGTTATCAAGAACCGAACGTACTAAACAAAGCTTCCGCACTTGATCTATTATGTTTTAGTAATATGTAAACACTTGAAGTCATGTCTTGAAAGTTTAATTAGTAGGATTATAACTTGAATATTATGATCATGTATGACCTTAAAATCATGAAAGTTTTTGTAAACTCGAAATTTTAGTACTAAATACGTATTGCTTATCAGTAATTTGGTTACCTTAAAATGGGTCTTACAAGTTGGTAATCAGAGCTAAGGGTTGTCAATAAAGTGTGTTCGGTTCAAGCTTGATCAAGCATCCGGTAAGAGTTAATTGTTTTAAGTAGATTTAGAGAATATATAAGTGAAACATGAACTGATATGCACGAAAAGAGTGTGTAAGCTCACTCAAACACGGGAAATGCATAAAACAAGAACGGTTGAATCAAGTTATGAACTTGATTAGATTAAATCAAAACAAGTAAATCATATGTTATAAATGAAATGTTTAACGGTTAATGTAAACATTTCAGTATTAAAGATGGCGGATGAAAGTAACGATGATGCGGTGCCGAGAGTCACCGAGCAAATGAGAGAAGTGATTGCCGAGGAGGTTGGAAAGGCAATCGAAAATAGTTTGTCTGGTTTTATCGATAAGATTCAAAACACGGTTCTATCAGTAGTGGACGAGAGAATCAAGAAAGTGGAAGATAGTGCCAATCTAGCAAAGGAAAAGTCCGGAGGACGAAAGCCTTGTTCATACAAAGAGTTCATGGCGTGTAAACCGCCAGTCTATAATGGGGAGGTAGACCCAATAGTATGCCAGCGATGGCTAAGCGATATCGAGGGGGTATTCGAGAGGACCCATTGTGATGAAGATAACTACGTAGCCTATGGTACGGGTCAATTAAGGGGTCAAGCGAAAGACTGGTGGGATAACAAAAAGAAAGAAATTGGAAGTGAAGCGGCTAAGGCCATGACATGGGATGAATTTAAGACGTTGTTTCTTAAACATCACAGTCCCAAGGCGGTTATTAATCGAATCAAAGAAGAGTTCATGCAACTTAGGCACAAGGGTGAGTCCATAGACAAAATCACGGGAATGTTTATGGATAAGATGAAGTTTTGTGACGAATTGGTGACAAATGAATAACAGAAGATATATTATTGCTACAATATGTTGAGCGCCGAGTATAGGGAGTTTATGACTCCTTCAAAATACGAGACCCTTACTGAGATCATAAATGTTGCTCGGGAACGGGAAATTGAATTGAAAAAGCAGGTTGAACGGGGCGAACGGAGGGCACATGATGTTAATCCAAACCCTGCTAAGAAAGCGCGAACGAATGAAACGGGGAAGAAGTCAGATGCAAAAGGCGGGTTGCCAAATTGCAAAATTTGTGGAAAGGGTCATAAGGGTGAGTGTCACTTCAAGGATAAATCTTGCCCCATATGTCGGAAAACGGGACATATGGCTTCATCATGCCCGGAAAAAGTGACGGTTTGCTACAATTGCTATCGACCGGGTCACAAGAAGTCGGAATGCCCGGTACTAGTGGGAAAGAAAGACGGGCAAGACACGAAAGGTGAAGCCCCGGAGGAAAAGGCTAGATCTTTCCACATGACTGCCGCAGAAGCAAAAGTTGAACCCGAAGTGGTTTCAGGTATATTTGTTGTAAACTCGATCCCTGCACGTATATTATTTGATACGGGTGCGAATAAATTCTTTATTTCATATGGGTTTATTCGACATCCTTCATTTGTTCTAACGAAATTACCAATGCCTTTAGAAGTAGAGATAGGTAATAACAAGAGTTTTATCGTTTGTGATGTATGTGAAAATTGTAAATTGAGCATTGACGACGAAGAATACACAATAGACTTGATCCCAATGTCGATGGGAGAATTTCAAGTGATCGAGGGTATGGATTGGTTGTCCCGATACCACGCAAAGGTGGCATGTTTCCGAAAGGAAATAAAACTGACATCTCCTAGCGGAAAGCACGTTACGATATACGGTGAAAAATGGGGTAACCCGGTGATATGCACAATGCTAGAAGCTCACAAACTTATGAAACATGGATGCAAGGCATATATGGTATACGCAAGTGAGTCGGAGAAAGAATCCCTCAAAATCGGAGACGTGCCGGTGATATGCGATTATGAAGATGTGTTCCCGGAAGATTTACCGGGAATACCACCAGAACGGGAGGTAGAGTTCGGAATCGAATTGATTCCGGACACAAAACCCGTGGCCAAAGCGCAGTATCGGCTCGCGCCGTCGGAGCTATAAGAATTGATGTCTCAGATCCAAGAACTGCTCGACAAAGGGTTTATCCGACCAAGTGTATCCCCGTGGGGTGCACCAGTACTATTCGTGAAAAAGAAAGATGGCAGTATGCGCATGTGTATCGACTACCGAGAGTTAAAGAAACTCACGGTGAAAAATCGATACCCATTTCCAAGAATTGATGACTTATTTGACCAGCTACAAGGAGCGAGTTGGTTCTCAAAGATTGATCTCAGATCGGGTTATCACCAGTTGAAGGTGAAGGAGGAAGACGTACCAAAGACGGCCTTTCGTACGCGGTACGGGCATTATGAGTTCCTCGTAATGCCTTTGGGTTGACTAATGCACCCGCGGCTTTCATGGACCTCATGAACCGGGTTTGAAAACCTATGCTGGATAAGTCGGTAATCGTATTTATCGATGATATTTTAGTGTATTCGAAGAATGAAGCTGAGCATGTTTACCATTTGCAAGAAGTGTTAGAGACACTCAGACGAGAAAAGTTGTATGCAAAATTCTCTTCTGGTTACGAGAGGTGCAGTTTCTCGGGCATATCATTAATGCCGACGGGGTACTAGTGGATCCGTCAAAAGTAGAAGCTGTGTCAAAATGGAACACTCCAAGGAATCCCTCAGAAATCCGAAGCTTTTTAGGGCTCGCGGAATATTATCGGAGATTCATACAAGATTTCTCCAAAATTTCCTTACCATTGACCAAATTGACTCGCAAGGAGGAAAGATTTGTATGGGGCATCGAACAAGAGAAAGCCTTCCAAACGCTCAAAGAAAAATTAACTCACGCTCCGGTGTTAACGTTACCGGAAGGAGTTGACGACATGGTGGTTTATTCTGATGCGTCACATTCGGGGCTCGGATGTGTTTTAATGCAACGAGGCAAGGTCATAGCTTATGCCTCGAGGCAATTGAAGATCCATGAAAAGAAATACCCGACTCATGACTTGGAGCTGGCAGCAGTGGTATTTGCCTTAAAAATATGGAGACATTACTTGTATGGGGTAAAATGTACCATCTTTACCGACCACAAAAGTTTGAAATATTTCTTCGATCAGAAGGAATTAAACATGAGGCAGAGGCGATGGTTGGAAACGGTCAAGGACTACGATTGTGAAATACACTATCACCCCGGGAAAGCCAATGTAGTGGCAGATGCGTTGAGCCGAAAGGCAGATTACGCCCCGATACGAGTACAATCAATGCAGCTTATTGTGACCTTGGGCTTACTAGAACGAATCCGAGAAGCACAAGTTGAAGCAGTGAAGGTGGAAAACTGGAAAAAGAAAAGAATTGTTTGCCAATTTAAGGATCTCGAAGAAGGCAATCACGGTTTGAAAACATGTTTCAATAGAATTTGGGTTCCTAACATATGTGGAGTTAAAAAAGCTTCTACTCGATGAAGCTCACAAATCCCGTTATTCCATCCATCTGGGAACGACCAAGATGTATAACGACTTGAAACAAAACTATTGGTGGCTCGGAATGAAAAGAGATGTAGTGAAATATGTGGAGAAATGCCTGACATGTCTGCAAGTCAAGGCAGAGCACCAAAAACCATATGGTAAACTCCAACCGTTGGAAATTCTGGTTTGGAAATGGGAACACATTACAATGGACATATTAACCAAACTACCAAAGATGAACCGCGGATTTGATGCAATATGGGTAGTTGTTGATAGACTGACAAAGAGCGCTCACTTTATTCCGATACGTGAGACTTATACGTCAGAAAAGATGTCAGAGGTTTACACTAATGAAATAGTGGCACGCCACGGAGTACCGGTATCCATCGTGTCCGATAGGGATACCCGATTCACTTCAAATTGTTGGCGAGATTTCCAAGAGCAAATGGGAACAAAATTGTTCATTAGCACTGAGTACCATCCTCAGACGGATGGACAGAGCGAAAGAACAATACAAACATTGGAAGACATGCTACGGGCATGTATAATCGACTTCGGAGTTAGTTGGGATGCTTATCTACCATTGGTCGAGTTTTCGTATAATAACAACTACCATGCTAGTATCGGGATGGCACCGTACGAAATGCTTTACGATAGGAAATGCCGGACCCCAGTGTGTTGGGGTGAGGTGGGTCCACGTGAACTCGCCCATAAAGATATAGTTCGAGCCACTAATGAAAAGATTGATGTGGTTCGGGCACACTTGAAAGCGGCTCAAGATAGACAAAAGTCGAATGCGGACAAAAGGAGAATACCGATCAAGTTTCAAGTTGGCGATAAGGTCATGCTTAAGGTATCCCCTTGGAAGGGGATTATCCGATTCAGAAAAGGAGGAAAATTAAGCCCGAGATTTATTGGGCCATTTAAAATTGTTGAACGAGTAGGAAGGGTAGCATACCGCCTTGAACTACCAGAGGAATTAAGCGGAATTCATAGCACATTACACGTGTCACATCTTCGGAAATGTCTAGCGGACGAAACAGCTTATATCCACTACGATGACATCGAGGTGGATGATAGCCTTAATTATGTGGTGAAGCCGATTGCGATTTTGGATCGTAAGGTAAAAATCTTAAGGAACAAAGAAATCAATCAAGTAAAGGTCAAATGGGAGCACCGGAAGGGTTCGGATACCTCATGGGAATCCGAAGAGGAAATGCAACGACTCTACCCTACGTTATTTGGTACGTAATCCGGTTTCGGGGACGAAACTCTTTTTAAGGGGGGTGGACTTGTAACACCCCAAAAGTATAAAACTTTATAGTTTCATTATAAAGTCTTAATCAAACGAGAATCAACTAACTAGGAAATTATAACACAGTTAGTTACGAGTCTTGAAGTGACTTATATTAAGGTTAAAATACCTAAACTATAAGTTAAACAAAAGTTGAGGGACCAAATTAATAAAAACTGAAACTTTAATGATTAAATAAAAAAATAACTCACCAAACACACACATGTGTGTGTGCTTGGATCGATCAGAAGAAGAGGGCGACCAGGGGGTTTCTTTCAAACCCTAAAATTCACAAAAACTCACAAATTGGAAGCCTAAATCAAGTCTAAATCGAAATCTGAATACACATTACTGATCACCTCAACGAATGGATCATAAGGTATGCAAAATTTTGGTATTTGATGCATCTTGAATTTTAGGTAAATTGTGAAAAACGAAAATTGAGCTTGATTATGTGTTTGATTGATAAAATTAGAAGTTATACGATGTCTAGGGATAAAACCTAGATGATCTCTTGTTAAAAACCATGCATGATACTTGTAGAGTTGTAATCACCATTGTAGGTGTTTAATGTAATTGTAGAAGCTAGATAAACACTAGAATTGTGATTCTTATTCTAGTGAAAACTGAATTTATGTGGTAAATTCTGAATTGTTGATGTTAAAACTTTGTGTAAATCGCTCAATTGAAGTGGATATAGATGGAAATAACATGTCATGAACCTAGTATTGATTATGTAAAAATCTGACCCGCTAGGTGTTTGTTAAAACGCCTAAGTGCGGATTAAAATGATAAAGATCGGACAAAAACGCAGATTCGAATATCATAATGAATTGTGCGTTAGTGATTATAAAAGAGTTCTAAATTGATTGTGAATGGAACTCTTTAGGTAAAGAATCCGGATCGTCAAGCGGACAAGCCAGAGGCGATACGCGTTTGAAGGGTGTTCTTTAAAGGTACGCGACATATGGTTTCATTACGTTATATAGTTTATTTATTCTAGTTCATTGAGTTGGAATTTAGCCAAACAAGAAAACCCGTTAAGTCACGGAAGTGACGAAGTGCTTTAGACAATTAAAACGGGTCAAAACATGTGTTAGACATAGAGTTTGGAATGTCTTGAAAAGGCGGTCTCCATTCGGCATCCAAACGGGTCAAAACAAGTTGAATTGTAAACATTGAAGTCAAGGACCATCACTTGTTGATTGGTTATAACAAAGCGTAAGCCGTGAAGCGGACACGCTAACTTGTTTCAAAAACATGAACTCTTGTAGAGAGATTAAAGTTCTGAATTTTACTTGTCAAAAGTTCTAGAAAAGCATGTTTAAATCTTTGGAAAAACAAGCATGATGATTACTGCGTAAGCGACCCTCTTGAAGGGAGCGAATCACTATAGTGGGTATACTCGAGATTGGGTAATTCAGTTGTAGACATGAGATGGCAATAAAACAAGTTGTTGAACTTGTAGACAAACGGGTCAAATAAATAAAGAGCCAAAATGAAGGCCAACTGTATTTAAACTGAAAATTTGTGTGACTTGTGTCAATAAACGCGTCCGTAATTAAATTACGGTCGCGTGGGAAAAAGATTCGGCTAAAACGGACGCCCGAGTCAAAAGTTATGTCGAGTTAAAGTTTGGAATTGATAAAAAAATGGAGCTGGGCAGATTTGCAGCTCCATCCATCAAACATTCTGTCAAAATAACACCGTGGCGCTATGCCACGGCGAAACGGGATCACCATCGCACGACGCCACCGCGGTGGCGGGCCGCGAAGGCTGACCCTTAACGCCGTCGCGCGGCGCGACCTCCCCGAAACGTGTAATTTCCTTGTTTTTGACATGTTTGAGCACGGAACTTGTTTATACTTGATTTTTAAAGTGTCAAAACTAATTATTTTCATGGTTTTGACCGTAGGTGATGGTGGACCTAATCCGGAAGGCGATCAAGCAGTTATCAAGAACCGAACGCACTAAACAAAGCTTCCGCACTTGATCTATTATGTTTTAGTAATATGTAAACACTTGAAGTCATGTCTTGAAAGTTTAATTAGTAGGATTATAACTTGAATATTATGATCATATATGACCTTAAAATCATGAAAGTTTTTGTAAACTCGAAATTTTAGTACTAAATACGTATTACTTATCAGTAATTCGGGTACCTTAAAATGGGTCTTACAGGAATTAAACAACTAATCTAACTATGTTAAACACTGTTAAAATCTAATACTGTTACATCGAGAAACAATTGTTAAGTTATCCTATGTTGTTTTGTTCCAAACATCTGTTTGGCCAGACGAATGTTTGGTCTTCTTCATCAGACATTTGCTTCAACAGACTTTAGGACTTGAACAGACCTTGTTTCTTCATGAGCAATGGTTCCAAGGCTTCCAACAGATGCTCTGATTTATGTGTTCAAGATTCACTATCTTTTATAGGAAATTGCTTTATCAATTGTTTACTTACTGATCTCTTGTTCATGTTTTGGCTTTTGAATATCATCTGTTCTTTTGTAGGTCCAACAATCTCTCCCTATAATAGATGATACCAAAACAGATGTTTATTTGATCATCTTTATTTCTCATCAACTGTTCTCTGATTTGTCCTTTGAATTGTAATTCAAAGTTCAGAGCCTCAATGTCTTCTGGATCCCTTTCCAGTGGAAGACTTATTAGGTTTTGCTGATCTTTAACTTTTAGTTCTGAAACACTTTTCATTGAGATCTTTTGCACCTCCTCATTGGCCCTGAGCAATGTTTATGTGCGCAAAATGCAACATATAAATTACATCAAATAAGGCATAAAATCGACATTTTTTCGGTACTAACGTTGGAAAAAGCATGTTTCTTTGTTTACTTTTAATTTACAGGATCAAAAGAACTTAAACGAATAAAAGGAACAAATTAACAGCAGAAACCAACACTAATACAAAGAAGAAGGATTAACACGACCTGCCGAACCCCTATCCACATCCAAAACAATAAAAATAACAAAAACAGAAGCTTAGGCTCGGGGTCGTGCCCACCAGGCATGGGACTGTGCCCAGTCTAGATTTCCTACAGAAAAAGACAACAACAAAAGACAAACCAACACGGGGTCGTGCCAACCCAACATGGGCCGTGGTCAACTCTAAGATTCGCAGAATCTGTGATAGTACAGCAAGTACACTCACCACGGGGCCATGCTATGACACCACGGGGCATGTTAGTACAAGACCTGACTTATGTAGTTAATGAAGGGACAGAAAGAGAAGACCACGGGGTCGTGTCTGCCCTCTGTTTTCAGCTATAAATAGAGGTGTTTGGTTCAAGAGAAAGACATCCATTGGCAAACCACTTCTCTCACACTTGCCATCAGTCCACCACCACTACAACACCAACACCCACCACCATCATCCATCTTTCATCTTTTAGAGTGTGTAGTAGTCTTGGGATCCAAGATCGACTGTAAGAGTTCTTGTCAAACAAAGGTCATGCTTAGCTAATCTCTTACATCACTTGGTGAAGACAAATCTTTTATGTATTACTTTTGCTTTCCAATCTTTGGCAACTTTTTAATTGGTTATGTATTAATGACTTTAATAACTAGTTTTTTTATATTGAAAGTGAACTTTGGTTAAACATTTCCTCATGTTCGTTGATTCACTCATTCATGTCTTTACGGTCTATATAAAGCATGTTAACTACCTGGAAGGGGGTTAGAAGGGTGTTTGGGTAAAGTTCTTGCCTCGTTCAGTGTATATATCATGCGAGGACTTGGTTCAAGCTTATTAGGACTTCCCTTGAGACAGATAGCATCAAATCGGGGGAAGTAAGAACGGCTTGAACCCCTTATAAATAAACTACTATTAAAACTTTATCCGACCTTGAGGGACTGTATCCCTGCTGACACAGACCAATATGGCCGAGGGTAACGTCGTATTCACAAGAGGGGCCTACCACTTTTATCATTAATAAGTTATTTAATTATCTTTCAATAATCCGACCTTGCGGGACTGTATCCTTGCTGACTCAGACCAATATGGTTGAGGGTAGCATCGCCTTCACAAGAGGGGCACGCCACTATAACTAAGATAATCTATTAAAAAACCCAAAGTGCGGAAATCATCAAAGGATGCATAAAAGAGGAGTTTAAACCAAGTTATTCCTTCTTGTCTATTTGTTTTCATTTACATTTTTTATTTCTAGTTTATCTTTTAAAACTTTCAAAACTTTTATCAAAATTTGGTTAGATTAAACGTTAATGAAAAGCAGGTATTAAAAACTTTTGTGTCCTTGGACGACCTCGGTATCTTACCATCACTATATTACGCCTACGATGAGTGCGCGTACCCTAACGTGTGTAGAGTGGTAGTATTGTATCATGTTTTATAAATTTAAAGCTTTATCCATGAGTAAAAAGTGTTTAAAATATAATCTAAAATTTTTACCCACATGCGACCACATCAAATGTCAATTCATTGGTATCTTTGTTTGATTTCCATTTTAGAATTTTGAGGCCATGGGTATTTACTCAGAGTTATTGCTGACGAGTTTGGGGACACAAGTCTTCCCATCACCATCGACCCTAACAACACCGTCATTAGACAAAACAACTCCAAATCAAAATAAAAATAAAAACTGATGAAATAATATCTAACACAAATATATCTAATGCATATATACCGGACATAAAAAGTAGTGTTATGTTGTTGAAGGATTTGAAGAAGGAAGTCGATAGGTAGTGGGCAAATTGTGCGAAGCAAACACAGATGAAGAAGACGGTGCTCCGGCCGATTAACCGCCATAGCAATAAAAACACTTTTTTCATGAAAAGTACGGCCCAGCCCGTGAGTTCAGCCCAGTACAAGTCTGTTTAAAATTATTCGGTTACAGCCAACTGGCCAAGCCCGTGATTTCATTAATAACTCCCGGTTCCTTTTTTACCGGAAGGTGGTTGATTTTACACAGAAACATACATAAAATAACAATTCAAGTACATGTTCTGACATTAACAAACAAATTTGAATCTTAAATGCAACAAAACAATCAGAAACAACATATACACCTAACATATTGGAAGTGGGGCCCCATTCCACCCTGCAACACATTCCAACAACGGGTCAATAATTTGACCCTTTGACATGGCGGTAAACACCTTGTCAAACTCCTCACCCGGTGACGTCACCTTCTCGCCGGTCAAATACACTCCGGCTAGGTCCTCCCTTACAAACCGGTACAACGGGTACGATCTACAAGCCTTAATCCTGTTCGGGATAGCCAATGTACCGGTTTCGAATGCGGTTCTCACATTTTCAACTTCTTTAGGCAAAATGACCTTCAATTCCTCTTCAAATGCAGCTATCTTTTGGAAGATCGACGTGTTTATGTTCTTCTCGGTTTCGCCGTTGTTTAACGCGTGGTCGACGAGGACTTGTCTTAGCTTTTGCATCAACGGGTATGTGGCCAGGCATGGGTCGTCAATGTAGGCGAAAACGTACTCACGATCGACCACACGAAGCAAGTCTTTTTCGCAGAATCTTGACGGGTGGAGCTCGCCGTTGACGCCCATGGTTAGGACCTTTTTCGCTACTTGGCTTACGGTGTTCTTTACGGTTGACTTCATGTTCTCTTCCAAATGCCTTAAGTCAATTGATTGGCATAGAGCTACCAAGTATGTTGATGACATGAGTTTTAATATCTCGACTGCTTCCGCGGTTTTTCGTGCGGATATTAATCCCAAAGAGTTAACATCTTGGTTGTGTTGTTCCGCGCTTTGGACATGGTTTGTAACCGGGTTGGCTAGAAACTGGAGCTCGGAACAATACGAAGCCATTGCAATCTCTCCTCCTTTGAACCCTCGCCGTTGACGCCCATGGTTAGGACCTTTTTCGCTACTTGGCTTACGGTGTTCTTTACGGTTGACTTCATGTTCTCTTCCAAATGCCTTAAGTCAATTGATTGGCATAGAGCTACCAAGTATGTTGATGACATGAGTTTTAATATCTCGACTGCTTCCGCGGTTTTTCGTGCGGATATTAATCCCAAAGAGTTAACATCTTGGTTGTGTTGTTCCGCGCTTTGGACATGGTTTGTAACCGGGTTGGCTAGAAACTGGAGCTCGGAACAATACGAAGCCATTGCAATCTCTCCTCCTTTGAACCCGTAGTCCAAACTTGGGTTACGCCCACCCGAAAGGTTAGAAGGTAACCCGTTGTTGTAGAAGTCGTTTACAAGCTCGGAGAATTGGGCGAACATGAGTTTTCCTATCGCCGCGATAGCCAAACGTGTGTTGTCCATTGACACACCAATTGGGGTTCCTTGGAAGTTGCCACCGTGTAACGCTTTGTTTCTTGAGACGTCGATTAATGGGTTGTCGTTAACGGAGTTGATTTCTCTTTCGATCATTTTGGTGGCGGAGCGAATGACTTCGATTTGTGGGCCGAGCCATTGGGGTGATGTGCGGAGCGCGTAACGGTCTTGTTTTGGTTTTTGTAACGGGTCCATTTCGTGGACCTTTTGCGCGGCTTTAACGTAATCACTACCATCCAAAATGTACTCCATGATGGCTGCAGCCTCTATTTGACCCGGGTGATGCTTCAGTTTGTGGGTCAAGTGGTCCGTAAACTCGGGTTTCCCCTGCATAACTTCGGCGAAAATAGCCGATAACACTTCCGACAACAATGCAAGAACGTTAGCTTCGAAAAGGACCATCGAAGCCATCCCTGATCCAACCGCGGTACCGTTAACTAGTGCCAGGCCTTCTTTAGGCTGTAATTCGAAGAAGCCGCCTTGGACACCGGCTTGAGTGAATGCCTGTTCAGCATTGAGGATTTGACCGGTGGGACCCACGGCTTTGGAGTTGGGGCGGCCGGTGAGGAGACCGGCGATGTAGGACAAGGGAACAAGGTCACCGGAGGCAGTGATGGTACCACGGAGGGGTAGACAAGGGGTGATGTTGTTGTTGAGGAGTTTGGTGATGGCTTCCAAGATCTCGAAGCGGATGCCGGAGTAACCCTGGAGGAGGGTGTTGATTCTGACGAGCATGGCGGCTCTAGTGGCGGAGTGTGGGAGGGTGTGGCTTGATTCCGTCCCGTTGCCGAATATTCCGGCGTTTAAGAATCTGTAATCCAATGGTAGTTTTCTTATAAGTTAAATGTACTCTTGTAAATAAATAATAAAAAATGTTATGCAATTTAAATTTAATTGAAATCAACAAAAATATATATAAATAACAAAGTTAATTACGTAAAAAAATAAAATTATCATATTTTCTAGTAATTCCTAAACTTTTGTAAAATAATTACGTTAATTAGGGTACACACTCTTGAAAAAAATTACTGCATTTTATGAGGCAAAATCTCATCGCATCCCTTAAAAATTTAGTTAACTCTCGTTCGTACCACTTAAAAATATTTTTTTGTTCCGTCACTGACATCAACAGTTGGCAATTGAACACAACATTTAAGTTAAAAAAAATTACACTTGAGCTTCATGCAAGATGCAACTAGATTTAAGATCTAATAATTTAAAAATATATATATATATATTACTTTAATGGTAGAACTGTTTATCTCATAATATCTTTTAAGTCAACGAATGATTATTATTATTATTAATTAATAAAATATTGTATTCGATATTTCAATAGAGATATATTTATAGTTTACGTCTTCAGCTACCTAAACAAGTGAATATTTTAAATCATTGACCTATTAAAAAAAAATTAATACTAATTTCTTAACAACAAATACACTAGTATCGACCTTTTAATACATATATAATACTTGTTTTGATGAGTAATTTAACAGATGCTTTGCTAATATTAATTTATATATATATAATTCAATTGGGTTAAAGAAAAATGAAAACTCTTACAAATTGTGAAAACTTAAAGAACTCGATCAAAGGTTTCTTAAAAAACCAATTTTAAAAAAATCCTAAAAAATCAACTTTTCAAAAAAAAAAAACATAGTTTTTTTATTTACAACAACCGTAATGTAATGAAAATCTAATAATAATTACCTGATGAGCTCCTTCTGAAGAGCACCACCTTGTTTAGTTCTCCGGTGAGAAGTAGCACCAAAGCCGGTGGTAACACCATAACTATCCGTCCCTTTATTCATACTCTCCATCACCCAATCACTACTCGCCTTCACGCCTTCCCTAGCAGCCTCGGACAGCTCCACCTTAACCGCGGAGCTGTCCGCGGCTGCTGCTGCGATCGCAGCGACCTGCGACACGGTCAATGTCTCCCCACCAAGCTTCACCACCGGCTTCCTGAACTCCACCACCATCTTTTTGACCTCATCCAGGTGGCTCCCGGTCAACGCCTCCGCCGCCACTCCCCAGTTCAACGGATCCTTTATGCAAAACTCATTCACGTGGTTACCGTTCTCCATTATAAGTTTTATGAGAAAGAAATAATAATAATAATAAAAGATAATTATATAATTGTTGTGACACTAGAAGCAAGCAAACTGTATACGTGTGAATTGAAATGTTTGAGGCTTGCTGATTTATTATGTTTTAATGCAAATGTTTATATAGAGAGAGGGGTGGGGTGTGTGTGAATAAGGAGAGGTGGTTGAGGTATGTAGTAGTTAGGTGGGAAAGGACAAGGAAAAACTAAGGAAGGTGGTAGGTTGGATGTAAGATTTAGTCTCGACCGTTTGATTTAGTGAATGTTTGATCAACGGTGGAGATTTTTGCTTACGTGGGCAGGCAGACTGGACTCAACACACTAGTGGTGGTAGTAGGTGAGTTCATGTTTCTTTTTTTTCTTTTTTTTATTATTTATATATATACTTATTATTATACAAAAAATTATTATTTTGTTATCGAACATCGCGTTCGCAGGCGCGGGGCTGATGGGAGAATGTCTTCGATATGATCCCGGTGATCACTGGTCCAGTACATAAAAAGTCACCTTCCAAAAAAAATTTTGTTTGTTTCAAAATAAGGGTCATACAAGTATACTTTTACACACATGTAGAGTTTTGAGAAGAATATTAATTTTGGCATGCATTTAAATATCAGTTTTCAGTTGCTTAGAAGTTAGAAATTATGCAGAATTTCATATCTTCGTTTGATAAAATTTAAAATGAAAACACTTATACCTAATATATTTTTTAATTATCAACTTATCCTTCTAACTTGTAGTCAAAGAAATTAAAATGATAATTCAATAGTGGGCAAGCTGTCTCAATTCGACTTTTTTTTACCATTTGAGTCATTTTTTACTTAATTTTTTATTATGGCCTGAACGGGTATATATAAATTTATTTAAGTAATCAGAAAATTAGGTTAAAACTGTGATATAATGAATAATTTTAGCTGAAAAAGTTAAATGTGTAAATATGTTTTTATAAGTATTAGAATTGGGTAATGTAAAAATTTAACAAGGATGAGGGAGATATACTAATTTTTTTTCCAAAAAAAAAAGTTAGGATACAAAATAAAATGAAAAACCAACAATTTAGACAATGTGTAGTAATTTAACTAAAAACTGAAATAGTTCATGCCACGTGGACAATTAAACTTTCAAAAGTGTGTGGTTGTTTAACTAACAACTTTATTAATAATAATGTTTAAATTAAATAAATAAAAAATTAATTAGGCCAAAGGTAGGTGAGGTGTAACTTTTTATTTGTTTTGGAATTTTAATGGAAGCCGGAAGGTGAAAGAGGGGCAAGGGGCATTGCCCTTGTAACGCGCAAAGAGGCTCACGCACTCCACATGTAAAGGAAAACGGTTTGGTGGGACTCAAACTGTAAATGTTGCTTAAGCGTCAGCTCGATACAGATGGTCTCATAATTGATTATTTTTAACATCAGTATGTTTTGAGTTGTTTATGAAGGTGTAGTTTCTCTTACGTAATTAGTGTTCAAGTTCTATTATAAATTAAATTAAATTATTCAAATGGTTTGCCGTTCAAAAGAAAAAGTATGTAAGTTCCAAACACCAACTGTTTGAATTATTCGTGAAAATAGGTTGTTGCAAAATTTGTTTTGACAAGTTACTCAAATAAAAAATACAAAAGGGCTTCTTGGTTCACAGAAGTTGTCAACAGGCAAGACTTGATCTTCTCACAAGTGTGATTAAAATATTTATTTGTTGCACTTTTCTTATGCCTCGTACTCCTAATCTATTATTAAATTATAATCTATATCTACATCATCAGGAAAGACACCTTAGACCGGAAGGTATGGGTGCCGGCTTAGGCCTGGCTTGGCCTGGCGCCGCACTCCCACACCGCCCCTAATAGGCCCGGCTCGTCCTCTCCGTCTCCCACACGACGTGCTCGACGGTCCAATATTCAAAAAATTTAGCCGTTTTTTAACGGCTATATTAATTTAAAAAAAAAAACTTTTTTCACTTTAAATAAATACCCCTTCTCTCATCCATTTTTATATCCAAATTCTCAATAATTCTCCATTCTCTCATCCAATTTTATAAAAAAAACTCCATTTTTTTATAAAATAATGAATCCGTTCAACCCAAACAACCCCAACCCGAACAATCCCAACCCGAACCAAGCTAACTTTTTTTCGACTCCCGCTTACACTCCGACTATCGATCCTTCATGGATGTCTCCGCAATTTACGTTTTCGGGTTTCCAACAATCACCCAACGCCTTCAAACAAATGTCTTAAGTTCAACAAATGCAACATTACCAAGCACTCCAACAAATGATGCAACGCGACTCGTTTGAATATCTAGCGCAATTCCAATCGCAACCGCGGAAAAATATAGTTATAAGAAAAACTTGTCGGCCGGCTATGCTCGAGCGGAGGATTTTAGGATTATGAGGTTGGATCTCGACTCGGTTCCGGTTGATGAACATGAGGTTTACCGGAGGATGAAAGAGGAAGTTAAGAAAAAATGGACGTTGTAGGTTGTTTATTTTTTTAGTCGTATCGTTATTTTTTCGCTTTTATGTTTTCCGTTTCTAGGATTAGTAATTTTAGTTTTTAGGAAATGTAATTTTTTTTATGTTATGAAATGAATTTAATTATGTTGTTTTATGTTTTAATTTTATTTAATTTTTAAGAAGTTTTTATTAAGTTAACAAAAGATAGTTAGAAAATTATAAAATAATTGTGTGGGGTAGGTCCATCCTCCACCCCTTCAAAATGCAAGGAGGGTCATCCTCCATGAGATGGTGATGTGGCGACTACGTGGCGGCTCATCCTCATGGGGACGGAGCTCTCCATACCATCCAGTCTTATTAGACCACCCGTTGTGAGGGTTTTGGACGTTTCCTCAAAAAATACGCCTCTAAACGCCGAAGAACCGCCCCCATAAGTGTTGTTTCCAAAAAATGGCAAAAGGCGTGTTTAAAAAAACGCTCTTGGCTGGCTCCTTTTTCAAAATTGGACCATTTATCAACGGTCAAAAGTCATCAAGTTTATTTTTTTATTCACATTTCTTACCTATATAAACACCCACTTTTCACATAATTTTTATAAACTTTCTATACTCCCTTCTATTCTTCTCCAGATTTTTATAAAAACTTTCCCTACTCTTTTCTTTATTACATCATGAATCCCTTCCGACCCACTTTCGATGTGCCGTCGAGACCCAGTAACCCAAATACATATCGCCCGAACACCACGCAACCGCAACCAAACTTCAACTTTCAAGACATGGATCCGAATGTATTTGCGTACGCGCAAATACTAGGCATGGGTTGTTCGCAACCGTTCTTTCAAGATCCACAAGCCTTTGCATCCATGGCCGGTTCGCAACCGTCTACCCAAGAAACCAAACCCGAGATATGAATGGTATCGGAGACTCAACCCGAGCCAGTTGCCGAGGGATCTAAACGTGGAAAACGGTCTCACAAAAAGAAAGATTCAACCGCTCCTCGTCGAAAGGGATGTTGGATCAGTTCTGTTTAAACATAAAGGAAAACATGAAAACATACATTTGATTGCATCAGCACAGGCCAGCAGAGAATCCAGTTGAAGATGACATCAAGTTTGACATAGTTGTCAGTGTGATCTGGTTCCTCCTTATGGTGCTAACTGATGATGGTGATGATGAGAACCGAATAGGGGATTCGGTTATGGAGAAGAGGTCGATGATGTTATGCTAATAGGGTGTGTCTAATTATGTAACTGAGTAACCCCTTAACCTCCACATAAATCTCCTTATATAAGCACCCAGGAGGAAACCTAATTAGTTAATAAGGGTAATATGGTCCATCAACAATTACCAACTAATTATCTAATAGGTTATTATATATTTTGATCTATATAATGTAAATGATTATAATGGCTACTAGATTAAATATTAAATCATAATATATTTAATCTTACATTCTGCCACTTAGCCGAGTAATCATTTACTATGAGTATTAGATAAGCCTGATCAGGAGTTAACACTCATTTTAGCCTTAAACAAGTACTATAGCAGAAAAATACAGCCGTTGAATCATTATGCGACTCAGGACCCCCATTAATCATACTATAGCCTTAATTTAAAACCTAATCGTCATGATCAAAATACGCATAAGCCCTTTGTTTGATTTGTAACTATATTTGTCTATATGCCATTATGCTAGCTTGACATATTCTTAGCGACATACAAAATCAAACTGATGAGGAAAAATTAACTAATACTTAGTCATTCATAGTACGATATGCAGTTGCGCATGGCCATTAATTAATACCCGTCTCTGAGCTCTCTTAATAAGACTTATGGGTAATAGCCCTTCAGTTATAGGATCCTTAAGCATATCATGAATGTATTCGATACAAAACTTAGTTTCCTCAATTCGTTCATAAACGAATAATTAATTGTGTATCGAAACTTAATGCAGCACCTCTTGAACTGTTACTGTTCAAGGAGTTATGGTAACTGACTTTATCACACTAAGTCTTCAAAACATTAATTATATGGAGTTAATATACTTATGAGTCCACTGATAAATTTTCAACAACATTTAGTGACTATATTATGTCATTATAACTTAGGTTGTTAATATCAGTGCATTATGACTCCTCCATGAAATAGGTTTTGTCTGCTGACATAAAGATATACCCGAAATTACATTTTGTCATCTTTGAATATCTCAAAGTTAGAGTAATAAACCGGTTTTAATTCTCACTTCTTCAAATTGTAGCCTCTCGTCTCTTTTAAAGATATTGTAATACTCCATTAGATGCTTCACATTAATCTAGACATATCTAGTGTGTTGCAATGTGAGTAATATCTAAACGAGTATAGACTTAAACTTACATAAGGCTTCCAATTAATGAAGCGTAAATAAATAATCTCATTTATCCTATTATCCTCTAAAGGAAAACACTATTGTCTGTTACATACGTAAGGACCCATTTAATGTTAAACTTATGGAACAGAACTAATATCCCATTGGGTCTATCTCAGTATGTTATGATATCAATCACGTAAGAGATATCTCTGAGATTTATTATATCAAAGTTTGTGTTAACAATGCTTTGACTTATGTAACATATACTTGTCAAAAGAATGTCATCTATATCGACAAGTTTATCTTAGTTGCTCCCACTCATTTTGAGGTAGGTACATTTATCCACTTGATTCTTGATGAAAATAATTACGTTAGCTTTTCATCACATTATGATGTTTGCATTAACCCATACATGGATATTATTGGCTTACAAATAAAGTGTTCTTTAACCTTCAGTTTGAAACTTTAGGTTGTTATCTAATGAGCATGTAAATGTGTCAGCCATTTGTTATGGAAAATTGTTTATAATGTTCATCTAATGTAGCTTTAAACTATTATAAGCTACTAGAATAGTGATGATCCTCAAAGAAATCTTTTGTAAGATAGGTAAGAAAGACTCTTTGATAATTCATCTCTTTCTGAGTGTAACCTTTGTCAATCAATCAAGCTTCTTCGTGTCTTAATGCTTATATTATGATTTGGTTTAGTTATGAACACTCTTAGGTAATTCAATCAAATCCCAAACGTTATACGAACACATAAAATCAGTTTTACTAGAAAATTGTTTTATTCCATTTAGAAGATTAACTGACACTAATGGCTTATTTTGAAGAGATAGGATCAGTAAACATTTCCAAAATCCATTTCAACTTTAATTAGTGAGGTTATGTAATCATCAAAGTTAGTAGGCTTTTAAACCTAGATGACCTCCTGAGTTGATTATTGGGTTCATTAGAAATTTCAGTTTTATGGATTAGCTCTTGGTTAGGTTGCTATCATTTTCATTCTAAGTTTGTAAGAGTTGGTGCAGTATGGTGTACAAGAGGTGTAATCGGAGTTAAATTCGAAGTGAAATTTAATGACATTCTTCCCCCCGCCTCTTGTATTCCTTGCAAGTCATAATAAGGACTTTGACTGCTCCCACTGACCTTAGAAAACGTTAGGAACTCAGCATGCTTAGGGTCAATATTTAACGACCACCAGCTTCTAATAGAGAAACACAAAATTAATGACGTCAGTTGTGATTTCTCTTGTTGAGGATTATGTTAGTTCAGGTAAGAAATCTAAGTGTGCCCACAATTAGGCAACAATGAAACTGTTGTAAGAGTAGCATTAGATTTAAGGAGATAAGTTTTGATAGAACATTGTCATGATGGAGCGGTATCTTGTACAAGAGGTGCAAATTGAGGTAATGTAAAATTTTTACTCCCCCACCTCTTGCAACTATTGCAAGTTATTATTAAGACACTTAATGCTCCCACTGATCTTTAATATCTCTAGAATGCTACAAGAGAAGTTTCAATGAGCTACGTGACGTGGGAACCTAGCACATATACGTTAGACTTTATTTGATTTCTTTAATGTCCAGATATCATAAGAAACTTTAGGGACATATCTAATAGAAATCTTATTAAGTATATATATGAATAGATTTCTTCTAATAACGTGAGCCATATGCGACAAAATTTAGATACAAGTTGATAGTCTTTCAAATGATAAATGAATTATGTCTGAATATTCCATTTGGAATAAGTTCCATGAATGTCAATAAATGACTTATGATGGACCCATACTTATTCCTTAAGCCAAGTAATATTTAGGGCTATAACGTCATAATTTAAAATCACTTAGAATGAGATTAAATGAAAAAATCATCCTCATTAACCATGTCATGATTTCTCATGAATTTTGGTTATAATGGATGAAATTTATAAGTCTCATTTTCCTTTTGTCAAATTCTCATTTGCATGATGACAAAAGTTGTGAAAATGTAAGGTATCATCTAGTTCCATCTTAGTAATGTTTCAATCCAGATATTTAGAACAAATAAGATGGGAGTTTAAGGTAAGAGTGACTTTATGTTGACTATGCAAACCTCACAACCTTCATAACATTGCTTAATTATGATACTATATTCTGATTAATATTCAGAATTTGTAAGGTATCGAATAGCTTTGTTAGAAGACTGCTTATTATAGTTCTTATAGCGTTAACATTTAATTTTGTCACTAACTCTCATGTTAGTTATTTGTCGAGTTCTGGTAAGGAAACGTATGGAACTAGAGTCAACTAATCATGTGTTAATTGGCATATTAAAAAATTATCAGACTTAAATATCATTAGTAAGTGACTACCTAATTAACTTATCCAACTGTTCTTTGGAATAATGGATAGTCTCGTTGCTTATGCCTAGTCTAATGACATAATTATGCAGTGAGATTTTCCCTTGAAGAACCTTAGAGTTGGGATTAGCACTTGTAATTTGTCTATGGACCTTAGAACAATCCTCTTTTAAACTATTAGTGGTTGTAAGGTGAATAACATCTTATTTTCCAGTTTCAAACATTTATTTCTTTGTACATATGTTACTTATCAACACACTCATTATACTTTGGTACTTTTGAGTGTTATAGTTGATTTATAATGCATCAAATTGTACAAATGAAAATCTCAGTATGTAATGTACTGGAAAAATGTACTTATTTCCACGCGTAAGCCCTTAACTTTATGGGTCATGGTATTGTACATTATTATGTATTCACATATACCACTTAGCTTTATAATTTATAATTTAAATGAAGGCATGCATCTTAGGAGTTCTAGTGATTATTCCACAATTATAGATTAGTCTTAGGAAAGACTTAATCTGGAATAACCCTTTAGTGACAGCACTTATTCTTGATTATCATAAGAGACATCATGTTCGATTTATCCTAATCATCATGCTCTACTTTTCTTCTGTAGTGCTTTATCCGAAGAGAGCAATAGGATTATCGTGCCTTAAAAGATAATCAAGGATTTAATTTAAGAGCTAATTCTTATAGAAACTTTAAGCAAAACATTTTAGGTTTAAAAAAAAATTAGAGTGGATGAGATATAGACTTATAGAAGAAAATTATAGTGAGTAAAATTATGGGTACTAAGAATAAGGCAGACGAAATGATCATAAAACTTAATTAAGGATCATTAATATAAGGATCATTGTGTGAAGAGGTTGTGATATGTCTATTACTAACATCAAAATAATAGACTTATTTAAAGTTCTACTTAAATGAAGACAAAACAGCTTTGGCCAGAAGTGTAATCATTTAAGCATGTGTGCAAAGTGGTTGTAACAAATCAGCTTTGGCCAGAAATTGAGACAATCACTTTAGTTATGCACTTGTTAAGTATGCCATCTATGAAGGAATTAAATCAGCTTTGGCCAGATATTAAGACATTCATGTTTATGATGCACATTTAACATAGCTTTCGTAATACCTGGATGATAAGTAGATGTATCAAGTCAGCTTTGGCCAGAAATGATACATCAGAAGCTCATTCAAGTAAAGCCATGTTGGTTTTGTAAAACATTAT
>JARYGA010001961.1:0-27519 GCA_030545235.1 Helianthus tuberosus
AACACTGGAGCTCCCCACGGGGACGAACTAGGTTGTATGAATCCTTTACTGAGTAATTCATCTAATTGCTTTTTCAATTCTAGCATTTTGGTGGGTGCTAACCGATAAGGTGCCTTGGCTATCGGTGTAGTTCCAGGAATTAGATGAATTCTAAATTCTACTTCCCTATTGGGTGGTAATCCCGGTAGTTCTTCTGGGAATACATCTGAGTATTCTGATACTACTGGAATTTCCTTAAGTTCCTTACCTTTTGTGTTAATGATTACAGAAATCATATACACTATCCCTTGCTTTCTTTCATAACTAGCAACTTTTATTACTGAAATGAATTTCATTGGCTTACGTGGCTTATCTCCTGTAATCACTACTACTTCTCCTGTGGGTGTATGAATTTCTATGGAGTTCTTATCACATAGGATTCGAGCGTGGTTGGCTACTAACCAATCCATTCCTAATACAACGTCGAATCCTGCTAAATCCATAGGTAATAGGTTTGTAGAAAATTTATGGCCTAAGAGTTCTATCTTTCCTTCTTGCAAAACCTTATCTATGTTAACAGAATTCCCATCAACCGTTTCGACGGTAAAAACTTGCCTAAGTTTCGTTAAAGGTAACTTAAGAGCTTGGCAGAATGAAGTATTTATAAAACTTTGGTTTGCACCAGAGTCGAATAATACTTTTGCGTAAACGTCGTGAACTAAGAACGTACCAGCTATCATATCAGGGATTAGCTCGGCTTCCTGGGTAGTCAGCTGGAATGCTCTTGCATTCTTCTTGGTAGCTCCGTCTGCAGGTTTAGCTTTGTTGTCAGCTGGTTTGACCAGTTTCGGGCAGTCTGGCCTAAAATGTCCAGCTTCTCCACAGTTGTAGCAGACTGTTGCTTTCTTCTTCCTGCAATCCTCTTCTTGGTGCCCTGGAATCTTGCAGAAATTGCAATATCCTTTGCATATTCCAAAATGCTTTCTTTTGCAGGCATTGCAAAATGGAACAGTAGAAGATTGTCCAGTTCCCTTTTTCTTGAAATTACTGCGGTTACCCACACAGAATCCCTGGGTAATCTTTTGGGCCACTTCCTTTTTCCGGTTTTCTTCTCTTGTGCGTATCAGCCTGTCAGTTAGGGTGTTAGCTAATTCCACAGCATCGTCAATAGTGCGAGGTCTCACAGCTTTAACGATATCACGGATTTCATCAATAATATTTTGGGAATTTTAAAGACTTTTAATTATTTTTAACCTGCTCATAACCTAAGGTTATGGCATTGATTCGGTAAATACCAATTATACCCTTTTTGTGTATAAAAAGAGTTCTACATAGTATTTTGACACCAATCTAATTGCTACTGATTTTATTTAATAAATGAAGTATTTTAAACTTTATAACCTGATCAGAAAACTCAGATTTCCTGTATAACCCGAAAATCGCTTAAAATAGCTTTTTACGCGTATTAAACGCATAGTTTGGGTTTAAAACCATTTTGTCACATAAGACCTATTACCAACTGATATAACCTAATAAAATAAGTTAATTTACTGATGTATTCGGACCCGAATCTCAGAATTTCATTTAACCTCTTTTATAATCTTTAAAATGACCAAAATACCCCTACGGGGCTTAAATTGAGATTAAACTCATTTTGGGCATAATGGAAGGTATCCTACTGATATCACAACATAATTAAGACATATTAACTTAGGAAACCCGTATATGATTCAGTTGGTTACTCGTTACGCACTTTTCGCGTTCGGATCGGCTTATGTAACTAGTTTACATAATTTAGCCGAAGCGGGTCAAACCATATCATTTTCATCTCAAAAATCCAGAATGTGTTTAAGTTACCCATATTAAACAAGCATAGAAGCTTGCCGGGTCAAAACCACATTCTAAACCGGTCTTCGCCTTATCATTGCGTTTGAACCGTATCTTTCTTTAAAAACTAACCGGTCTAAGTTTAGGCTTAATTAAAGACCCCCGTTAGTATTCTAATTAGTTATTTATACCATCATTCCAGACTAGAGCCTTCCGGTAAATTGTACCTACGCTTACTTAAGTGAATACGGCTGAGTTATTATAATTCTTGCTATTTAAGACAGGAGCTAGCTCAGGTAAATACTCTTAACTTATTTTCCCTATACGGGCTTGGGATACGGTATTATAATAATACCGCTTGGTCAGGTATTGAATGTTTAGTCTTATTGTGATTAAATTATTGAGGTAACCCGCTTTAATCTGTATTGTTTGAAATAAAAGCCTTTAGGGGTTAATGACCATGTCCCGGATATCCCTGACATCTTTGTATTATAAAATGGCCACGACTTATGCATGGGATGTAGGCATACACCTGACAGTGCATAAGGGAAACGGTATCCCACTCTCTTGTGGGCCTATACTGTGGTGTGTCTGTTAACTTTGACTCGGTTTCTACATCGGGCCCTGAACGTACAACGAACATGTAAATCTGTATACAAGATTTTAAATATGATTGTCCCAAGTATAAAAGATTAATTTTGCCTTGTGCATTTTAATCAAAGTGTCAAAATATTTTCGTGCCTTGTGCACCTAAACCAATTTTCATAAACATTTCCAAATGAGTCGGTTGAGTGTATTTACTAGTGAAAACTGACGTATTTTCAAAAGTCTAAGTGACAGGCACAAATACGTAATAGGCTGGAAGCCGCTCAGGTCTTTAATAAGGTATCTTGTAAGTTCTAGGCGTCTAAAGTCTGTTGAACAATGTTTAAGTTTTATGATCCGCCTGTGGATCCTTTACTTTCCGTTGTAATACTTGATATTACTTTATATTCGGATTGTAATATATTTATCTTTTGCTTCCGCTGTGCATTGATATATTGTGTTGTTTGACTATGATGATATCAACTACGTCACGATACTCCCCTACCGGGCCCACCGGTTAAACGTGGAAATATCGGGGTGTGACAGGTTGGTATTAGAGCCAACACCGAGTGAATTAAACGCTAGCCTTTTTGTGTTTAATCTTAGTTACACAGTTGCACATTCTTGAGTCTAGACAAGAACATAGGACTAATCCTAATTCGTTTTATTTTGTCTTTATTTGGTTCCTTTGTTATTTTCTGATTAGCCCTTGCATGAGCAAGTCATTTTCTGTAGAAGTCCCGTCTAGGGCAACCATATATTTGTTTAAATTTTAATGGAACGATTATATTTAAAATATCATTCCTATATTATAAGATCTACCATTATAATAAAAATGGCAAAATCTAAAAAGGACAAGACCTAGCCACGTGTTATTTTGAGACAGGGCCAAGAGGGTAGTTCCACAATTAGATTTAGATCCTTGTTAACATTTCAAGTTAGAATTGTTCTGCATTAAATATTAAAAGAATCTTAAAGGTAAAACCTAGCCTAAATGTCATTGTAGACATGGCCAAGACGGTAAAACTTATCTAAAAGATTCCAATCCCTGTTAACATCTGTAAGTATGTTAACATTTTTGGTAAACTGTGAATCGTTAAAGTAACACAGACCATCTTTAAAAAGGGGGTTAATCTAAATTCCCTTATTTGAAATAATCATCCCTTAGTGATGAAGTGCCTACGGGCCAAACTTGTTGTCCAATAAGACAACGACCGTGGTGGTCTCTGACCCCCGTCTAAAGATGTTGGACTACGTCCAAGCATAATAGTTTGTATGATCAATGCGATCCTGACTAATATCATCAAATGAAGATGACCATATTATAAACATCCATAAGTGATGAAATGCCTACGAGCCATACTTATTGTCCTAAGGGACAAAAGACAGTTGATGTCTTTGACTATCTGTCAAGAAAAGGTAATGAAATATGTTCAAACCTTAATGCCTCGACTCTCTGAAGTCATAGCTTATAAATTTAAAACTGTCCTTGTGACTAGGCCTTTTGTGCCACTTTTATATCCTTAATGTTAGGGTAAATTATAATGAAAATACTAATTTAATATAACTAACAAATTAACCAATATGGTTTATATTACCATGGTTGATGAATCGTCAAAAATGATGATTCCATGATAACCTCTGAATAAATAATTGTCAATATGTATGTAGCAATCAAACTACATGGCTGGATCAGATGAGGTCAACAGCCACCTGAGGGAGAATAATGATGCTACCAGAGTTAATATAACTGGTGCGGAACTGCAGGCATTAATAGATAATGCCATTACACGAGCTCTCGACAGACAGTATAATGAATCAAGTGATACACACTTTAAGACTCTATCAGTGGCTCATAGTAAGCCCCCTTCTAAATCACACGAGTCGAAGGAGGACGATGTTCATAACTCGTCAAATCAGATGAGTGTTCCGTCTGGACAGGTTGTGCTTAATCAAGAGCCACATGTTAAAACCTGTTCGTATAAATATTTTGTCTCCTACAAGACCAGAGACTTTACAGGAGAAGAGGGAGCCATCGATTGCATGACATGGCTCGAGGAGATGGACACTGTTGTTGACATCAGCGGTTGTGCGGAACAAGATGTTGTGAAATTTGTTTCACAATCTTTTAAAGGAGAAGCTCTAGCTTGGTGGAGGTCACTGATCCAAGCTACGGGGAAGATCCCTTTGTACAACATGACTTGGGATCAGTTCGTCGCTCTTATCAAAGAAAATTACTGTCCTCAACATGAAGTTGAGAAAATTGAGACTGAATTCTTGACATTAGTCATGGAGAACTTAGATTGTCAAGCATACCTTACAAGTTTCAATACCATGTCTCGATTGGTTCCTTACTTGATCACACCGGAACCAAAGCGAATAGCTCGCTTTATTGGGGGTTTAGTGTCACACCCCGAAATCATCAGAGCATTGGCGTGACTGGACTGGTATCTTCATTGCACAGCGGAAGCAAATAAGCAAAGACTTCTAGAAAATTGAACGCCCGCCAAGTACTCGAGTCTCCAATGGTTCTCCTATTCCAACCGTGCCTTGTCTTAGAAATGTAACCTGAGAAAGAACATGCGAGAAAAATCAACATAATGTTGAGCGAGTTCATAGTTTGTTCATAAAAGATTTAAGATAAATCCTTTGAGTTGTGAAAGGTTTGAAATAAATCTCTGGTATTATGAAAGATTTGAAATAAATCTTTGGAATAACCGGTTTTTGAAGTAGTATTGAGAAAATGAATTTAAAAACCATTTTCTTGCGAAGTTATATGGAAACGTTGTGTTTGTAACACGTTATGTTCATAAAACCATGTTTTTGTAATGTTCGTATAATCATCAATGCCCACCCTGACTTTGACCCGCATAATCCTATGCCTTAAATTTTTGTATAAAACATGGTATTTAATTTGTATGAACAAGTATGTTTCGTAAGTATAAAGTTCCTGGTATGTAGCAGTGTAAGAGGACTTGTGATCACCAATGGTTTGCAAGGCCATTAGCATGTTGTGAAATGCAAGTAAGTAAGACACAACCCTAGCTGATTTTTGCGTTGGGCAACCAAGTCACTCCAGGTCCGTTGTGGTTAGCCTCAGAGAGGTCCGTTTGGCCTAGAGCTGGGCTCGCTACACCCAGATAGATCTACCGCTCGAGTCCCTCGGGGTTCTAACTACCCATTCACATGATCTAAAACCTCCTTACGTTAATCATACCGTGTATAAAATAAATTCCTGGTCACCCTGACCAGATTCCTGGTTACCCTAACCCAATCCCCGGTCACCCTGGCCGAATATCATTCACATTTCGAACAAGCATTTGTTTTTGTAAAAACCGGTATGTTTAGTATAAACCTTTCGTAAATCATTTGAGTTCCTCGAAATCTCATCGTAATATGATTTAGAAATACGAGTTTTGTATTTGTTCTAAACTTTGTTTGCTTTTGCAAAACGTGCATGTCTTTCCACCCCGAAAACATTTATAAAAATGTAGAGCCGTAAAAAGTGGGGTTATGAACTCACCTGAATATTCCTGTGCAAAGCTAGCTAATTTACGACTTCGTGATGTCGTTTCCAAGAGTTGACTTGCTAGCGTGCATTCTACAATATTCCTAACACGGAATATCTAATAAGTTTCTAAATAAACGCAGTATCTAAACTACGTGTCATCGAGCTCTACCGAATCGTTAATCGAACGATTCAACGATAAGTTGTTAACTTAATAGAAACGATTAAGTTATACGAGTTAAGTCTCGTTTAGTGTCATTAGCCATTTAATAAGTCTTGAAAAAGAGACTTAGTTTCCGAGAGACTTAAAATGAATAAATATTTATATAAAAATATAAATATATCGTCGTAAGTGTGTTAGCCGTCTCGAGTAGTCGTACGTGTATAAAAGAGTATTTCTATGAAAATATTATATACCAAACTCGTATCATATATCGCATTTCGTATATAATAACTTGTATTATATATATCGCGTCTCGTGTATATTTGCCGAAAATATACGTATATGCCGTCTAGGCGTATAAAATAAATATGAAGAGTTATATTTATTTTATAAAGAAATCGTCGAGTTGTTATGTTCGAAAATAAATATAAACCATATTTATTTTTGTAAAAGATTTCACGTTGTACGACATTTAGAATAAATATATAACTATATTTATTTTGTAAAAGTATACGAGTTAACGACGTTCGAAATAAATATAACATTATATTTATTTGTAAAAGCGTTTGGGATTATCAAGGTTTGAAATATTATGGACTCGAATTCCATTAAGTGTCGTTTTTGAAACTGTAATACGTGTCGTGTTTACGGATTTTCTCGAAAAACGGGCAGAGTTTCCTCTATTTTTGGACGCCCCGGACAACCAAGTTGTCGTAATTTTATCAAAATTCAACAATATTCAATCAAGATTCAACTATATGCAAACTTTGTCAAATATATAACGAATGTAACTTATAATCAGTCGGTTTCGAGAGCTCGTTTCACGTAATAAAACCATAATATAACGTAAATAATCTCGTTAAATCTTTACCACTTCTTCGAGTCGACACGTCGAGCTGCTTGACTGAGTAGACCGGGTCAACTGAGTTGACCAGCTCAGTTGACTGAGTTGACCGGGTCAACTGAGTTGACCAGCTCAGTTGACTGAGTTGACCAGGTTGACTCGGTTTGACCGAGTTGACCCGAGACCCGCACTTGAATCTGACCGAGTTGCACCGAGCCACAAACCCGAACCCGAACAACATCATGTCTGCCCCGTTGATCTGAGTTGACTCAGTTTGACCGAGTCAAACCATACCGAGCCGTCTGACCGCGAACCGAAGTCGAACCGGAGCTGTTCACTTGTAGCCCTGAGCCGTGACTGAACTACTATTACCAATCGTCATCTCTAACAGTGGCCATATAAACAAAATCATCATCACCATCTTCAGATTTGCGAGAAATAAAAGAAATAAGAAGTGTTTACCGGAATAACTCGTCGGATAAAGTCACAGACCGCCGGACCTTGATACCGACCGCAGGTCCGAGATGCCGACTTCTGGTCCGAGATGCCGACCGCCGGACCGTCACCTCTGCCCCGTCTTTCTCATATCCGACACACTCTCTCTCTCCACGCCGTTCTCTCTCTGCCTCTCTCTCTCTCTTCTCTGCTGGTCGCCGCCGCACCTCGCCGGAGCTCCGCCACTGGCTCCGCCCGGTTCCGCCTGATGTTCGCCGAGAGGGAGAGAGCAAATGTGAGGGTGTGTGTGATTTGTGTAATGTATTCTGATGCATACATCAGATGCATTGATCGAGAGTGAGAGGGTAATTGTGAGAGGGTGTTTGGCCTTGTCTGTGTATATGTTATCGAGAGGGAGAGACCACAGACTTATGTCTGTGGTTGCTTTGAGTTTGTTTGAAGTGTGTATTAAGAGATGGAGAGAGGCCAGTATTAATAGAGTGAATAAGGGACATTGACTATCAAATATCCAATTTACATTCAGGTCAATTGGTATGTCCACTGAAACTAGATTTCTATTAATTGTGCAAATCTTTTGTAAGATTTTGCAGGGGTTTTATAATATTTTGTATTGATTTGCAAGTATTTGATAGGATTTCCTAGATTTAGAGAGATCTTGTTTAGATCTTCAAGTAACAGATCTAGTATAATATGCGCAGGTTTAGGCTTGTGTGTTTTGGGCTTGGGCCCGGGGCCTACAAGCCCACCTCATGTGTAAGTGGCCCGTAGTTTCTACGAGACCCGTTGTCAAATCCTGAACTCCGTTTAACGTCAAAAATTAAAATACCCAAAAATACGGTCGGTAGCTGTTGTTTGCGCGCCCGTTCGTCGGTCACGGTAATAATCGCGAAAAATTGCATCGTTGCCGTCTTCTCCGTTTTTCGATCCGGTTTCGACTGTAGTCAATAAAATTTAATTACGAAGCTAAAACATATCGTAAAAAAAAAAAAAAATTAATATTTGTCGGCGTTGTCAGTATCCTGTACGGTTTCAATCCGTTGCCGTTTAACGTTTCGCCGGTTTCTCTGTAAACCACCGTTCGCGCACTGTAAGGACGGATAGACGTTCCCAGGCACTCCAAAGGCCTAATTAAGTTAATTAGTGTTGTAAGCACTATTTATTATCGCGTTAATCACTTGTTAATCACGTAATTAAGAGCCGTAAATCACGGGTTGTCACATTCTCCCCCTGTTACAGAAATTTCGTCCTCGAAATTTAGACTATGTTATCCCCTCAGGATTGTGTTATTCGCAGGTAAGTCCGAATAATAACAAAGTGAACGACCGCGTAATCGAAACAAGACTTAATGATACAGTCACCAGTGCGACTAAGATAACAAGGATCCAACAATGAACATGACCTTCGACCAATCGAATTTCATATGAACGTTCACAATAAGTAACTGAGTTCTAGAAGCAACAACATCCACTGGATGAACTTAGAATTAACAATCTCAAATGTAATAGTTTGCATGAAACGTTCGATCGTGATCAGCGCAAGCTAAAAGTCATACCGACGCCACAAGGTGTCGCAATGAATGAAACAATTTAATAATAGAGGTGATCGAACAAGTATCACCTGTGTTTTGCATAAAATGCTCAATCATGATTAGCCCAAACAACAAGTTTGTACTGACACCACAAGGTGTCGTAGTGACTTAAATAATTCAATAATAGCGGTGATCAAACAAATTCACCGTGTTTGAAGTCAATTGAAAGCGCAATGAAGTAAATATGAATGTTCGTTCCAAACAAACATCAAAGAATTTTCAATTGAAGATGGAACACCAAAGAATTACTGTTTCGATCGAAGAGGAAGAAGCAATGAATATCGCGAAGCATTCGATCGATGTTGAAAGAACTGTTATGAGGTACACCGGAATATGAAATGAATTTGTGTACCATTGTCTTAACACACAATTGTGTTAAGACTGTTGTACTGTGATAATTCAAAGCGGATTTAATCTGAATCAATAAATGAATAATTAAATCCGTGCATAAGGTACGTAAACGAGTTTAGCGCAAGGTTCAAATAAGTGAAAACACCACCACAAGGTGTCGAAATCAACAATTTAATGGAGTCGAATACCAAACAAGTTTACCACGACTCGGAACGAATGAAGTGTTCGTTAAAAATTGATTTGAATATGATGCTCCCAATACATCATATGGTGTCTCGAATCAAATAAGTGTAATGAGCAAGTTCAAACAATTGAACTTGGTTTTAGCGCAATCCGACAATAGATATGTGTATCGATAAGAAAAACTTTCGGCATGGTCACAACGAAAAACCATGTATGTAACTTGTAAAGAAATGATCGTGATACAATGACCATTAAGAGGAGTAGAGATACGAAAAGTCTACTCAGTAAGTGTGAAATTCGAAATTTCAATAAAAGAAATTTGAGGACTTTACCTGGGGTTTCGTGTGACGACCAATTGTTAGGTGACATTACCATGGAATGTCGAACATAGCGTATTCGTCGTTAGTTAGGTAGGGGGGGGGATGCGGAGACAATCGTATTCTCCCTGGCGTGATTCGTGTCGTTGCAGGATCGCGTGACAAGTTGTCGTTTCCTGATCGTTAGTTCTTCTGCTGACAGGAATCTAGCGTCGTCATTGAATTGCGCCATCGTGTCTTTTCAAAGGCCTCGCCTCGATAGTTGTATGTGTCGTACTTCAACCTCCGTTGATGTATAGCTTAAGTTGCACGTATACTTGTGCACTAGCGCTGTGTGTCGCGTAGAAGGTGATGTACCCCGACATCCGCTGACGTAGAAATCGAGTTCCATGCATTCATGTGCACTAGCGTTTCGTTATGCGTAGGCTGTCTGCTCGGGAAGTTAAAATATTATAGGCAATATGGAATATAGTGTGTGCCCGAGTTAATATTCGCGGTTCCTACGTGATGACCTTTGATAAACACATGCACAAATAATCAATCATATAGCCGAATGCACATGTTAGTCACCAATAAGCAATCAAGTAATTCTCCTAGTCCCACTAGCCTCCCAGCCTCTCAGACTGCTCTTCCTAGTCCCACTAGTCTCCCAGCCTCCCAGACTGCTCTTCCTAGTCCCACTAGCCTCCCAGCCTCTCAGACTGCTCTTCCTAGTCCCACTAGCCTCCCAGCCTCTCAGACTGCTCTTCCTAGTCCCACTAGCCTCCCAGCCTCTCAGACTGCTCTTCCTAGTCCCACTAGACTATCCTCCCAGCCTCTCAGACTGACTTCCTTTTCCGAAGGTCTTAAATGCATGTTTCCTAAACTCTCAGAGTGTTTGGTACTGTATGTAATTGTTCCGTGTACCGTGTGTAAAACACCACAATAGCGTATGTTTGAAAACAAAATTTTGAATGTTTGCTTTTCGGCAACGGTTGGAGACCATATTCGAGTACTAGGCGTTCTGTATGTATTCAGGTTTCAATAATCTAAGTTCCCAGAGGAAAGTGAGGTTAGAGCCTAGGTATCACAACAGGAACCTAATTCGCTGTAACCTATAGCTCTGATACCAATCTGTCACACCCCGAAATCATCAGAGCATTGGCGTGACTGGACTGGTATCTTCATTGCACAGCGGAAGCAAATAAGCAAAGACTTCTAGAAAATTGAACGCCCGCCAAGTACTCGAGTCTCCAATGGTTCTCCTATTCCAACCGTGCCTTGTCTTAGAAATGTAACCTGAGAAAGAACATGCGAGAAAAATCAACATAATGTTGAGCGAGTTCATAGTTTGTTCATAAAAGATTTAAGATAAATCCTTTGAGTTGTGAAAGGTTTGAAATAAATCTCTGGTATTATGAAAGATTTGAAATAAATCTTTGGAATAACCGGTTTTTGAAGTAGTATTGAGAAAATGAATTTAAAAACCATTTTCTTGCGAAGTTATATGGAAACGTTGTGTTTGTAACACGTTATGTTCATAAAACCATGTTTTTGTAATGTTCGTATAATCATCAATGCCCACCCTGACTTTGACCCGCATAATCCTATGCCTTAAATTTTTGTATAAAACATGGTATTTAATTTGTATGAACAAGTATGTTTCGTAAGTATAAAGTTCCTGGTATGTAGCAGTGTAAGAGGACTTGTGATCACCAATGGTTTGCAAGGCCATTAGCATGTTGTGAAATGCAAGTAAGTAAGACACAACCCTAGCTGATTTTTGCGTTGGGCAACCAAGTCACTCCAGGTCCGTTGTGGTTAGCCTCAGAGAGGTCCGTTTGGCCTAGAGCTGGGCTCGCTACACCCAGATAGATCTACCGCTCGAGTCCCTCGGGGTTCTAACTACCCATTCACATGATCTAAAACCTCCTTACGTTAATCATACCGTGTATAAAATAAATTCCTGGTCACCCTGACCAGATTCCTGGTTACCCTAACCCAATCCCCGGTCACCCTGGCCGAATATCATTCACATTTCGAACAAGCATTTGTTTTTGTAAAAACCGGTATGTTTAGTATAAACCTTTCGTAAATCATTTGAGTTCCTCGAAATCTCATCGTAATATGATTTAGAAATACGAGTTTTGTATTTGTTCTAAACTTTGTTTGCTTTTGCAAAACGTGCATGTCTTTCCACCCCGAAAACATTTATAAAAATGTAGAGCCGTAAAAAGTGGGGTTATGAACTCACCTGAATATTCCTGTGCAAAGCTAGCTAATTTACGACTTCGTGATGTCGTTTCCAAGAGTTGACTTGCTAGCGTGCATTCTACAATATTCCTAACACGGAATATCTAATAAGTTTCTAAATAAACGCAGTATCTAAACTACGTGTCATCGAGCTCTACCGAATCGTTAATCGAACGATTCAACGATAAGTTGTTAACTTAATAGAAACGATTAAGTTATACGAGTTAAGTCTCGTTTAGTGTCATTAGCCATTTAATAAGTCTTGAAAAAGAGACTTAGTTTCCGAGAGACTTAAAATGAATAAATATTTATATAAAAATATAAATATATCGTCGTAAGTGTGTTAGCCGTCTCGAGTAGTCGTACGTGTATAAAAGAGTATTTCTATGAAAATATTATATACCAAACTCGTATCATATATCGCATTTCGTATATAATAACTTGTATTATATATATCGCGTCTCGTGTATATTTGCCGAAAATATACGTATATGCCGTCTAGGCGTATAAAATAAATATGAAGAGTTATATTTATTTTATAAAGAAATCGTCGAGTTGTTATGTTCGAAAATAAATATAAACCATATTTATTTTTGTAAAAGATTTCACGTTGTACGACATTTAGAATAAATATATAACTATATTTATTTTGTAAAAGTATACGAGTTAACGACGTTCGAAATAAATATAACATTATATTTATTTGTAAAAGCGTTTGGGATTATCAAGGTTTGAAATATTATGGACTCGAATTCCATTAAGTGTCGTTTTTGAAACTGTAATACGTGTCGTGTTTACGGATTTTCTCGAAAAACGGGCAGAGTTTCCTCTATTTTTGGACGCCCCGGACAACCAAGTTGTCGTAATTTTATCAAAATTCAACAATATTCAATCAAGATTCAACTATATGCAAACTTTGTCAAATATATAACGAATGTAACTTATAATCAGTCGGTTTCGAGAGCTCGTTTCACGTAATAAAACCATAATATAACGTAAATAATCTCGTTAAATCTTTACCACTTCTTCGAGTCGACACGTCGAGCTGCTTGACTGAGTAGACCGGGTCAACTGAGTTGACCAGCTCAGTTGACTGAGTTGACCGGGTCAACTGAGTTGACCAGCTCAGTTGACTGAGTTGACCAGGTTGACTCGGTTTGACCGAGTTGACCCGAGACCCGCACTTGAATCTGACCGAGTTGCACCGAGCCACAAACCCGAACCCGAACAACATCATGTCTGCCCCGTTGATCTGAGTTGACTCAGTTTGACCGAGTCAAACCATACCGAGCCGTCTGACCGCGAACCGAAGTCGAACCGGAGCTGTTCACTTGTAGCCCTGAGCCGTGACTGAACTACTATTACCAATCGTCATCTCTAACAGTGGCCATATAAACAAAATCATCATCACCATCTTCAGATTTGCGAGAAATAAAAGAAATAAGAAGTGTTTACCGGAATAACTCGTCGGATAAAGTCACAGACCGCCGGACCTTGATACCGACCGCAGGTCCGAGATGCCGACTTCTGGTCCGAGATGCCGACCGCCGGACCGTCACCTCTGCCCCGTCTTTCTCATATCCGACACACTCTCTCTCTCCACGCCGTTCTCTCTCTGCCTCTCTCTCTCTCTTCTCTGCTGGTCGCCGCCGCACCTCGCCGGAGCTCCGCCACTGGCTCCGCCCGGTTCCGCCTGATGTTCGCCGAGAGGGAGAGAGCAAATGTGAGGGTGTGTGTGATTTGTGTAATGTATTCTGATGCATACATCAGATGCATTGATCGAGAGTGAGAGGGTAATTGTGAGAGGGTGTTTGGCCTTGTCTGTGTATATGTTATCGAGAGGGAGAGACCACAGACTTATGTCTGTGGTTGCTTTGAGTTTGTTTGAAGTGTGTATTAAGAGATGGAGAGAGGCCAGTATTAATAGAGTGAATAAGGGACATTGACTATCAAATATCCAATTTACATTCAGGTCAATTGGTATGTCCACTGAAACTAGATTTCTATTAATTGTGCAAATCTTTTGTAAGATTTTGCAGGGGTTTTATAATATTTTGTATTGATTTGCAAGTATTTGATAGGATTTCCTAGATTTAGAGAGATCTTGTTTAGATCTTCAAGTAACAGATCTAGTATAATATGCGCAGGTTTAGGCTTGTGTGTTTTGGGCTTGGGCCCGGGGCCTACAAGCCCACCTCATGTGTAAGTGGCCCGTAGTTTCTACGAGACCCGTTGTCAAATCCTGAACTCCGTTTAACGTCAAAAATTAAAATACCCAAAAATACGGTCGGTAGCTGTTGTTTGCGCGCCCGTTCGTCGGTCACGGTAATAATCGCGAAAAATTGCATCGTTGCCGTCTTCTCCGTTTTTCGATCCGGTTTCGACTGTAGTCAATAAAATTTAATTACGAAGCTAAAACATATCGTAAAAAAAAAAAAATTAATATTTGTCGGCGTTGTCAGTATCCTGTACGGTTTCAATCCGTTGCCGTTTAACGTTTCGCCGGTTTCTCTGTAAACCACCGTTCGCGCACTGTAAGGACGGATAGACGTTCCCAGGCACTCCAAAGGCCTAATTAAGTTAATTAGTGTTGTAAGCACTATTTATTATCGCGTTAATCACTTGTTAATCACGTAATTAAGAGCCGTAAATCACGGGTTGTCACATTTAGCCCCAAAAATAAAGGCCAGTGTGAAAGCATCGAGACCTACTACATTCAGGTCAGCGGCAGATCTGTCGCTATCTCTCACACTCGATGTGGTCAGAAACAAGGCTGCCAAAGCCTCTGAAGATGGAAAGCGTAAAAGGGAGGATGAGAATTCTCATCGCTCCGATAGAATGAAAAAGAGGAACTCTGAGGATAAAAAGAGCTCCGGATTTGAGAAAGACAGCCAGCAGTCGGGTGAGAAGACCAGGTGCAAAACCTGTCGGAAATACCACCTCGGGAAATGCAGATTTGAATCCCAGCCTCTACCTTGTGGGATTTGCAAGTCTAAGGAACATAAAACCTTGGATTGCAAGAAGTTGAAAGACGAAACCTGTTATGGTTGCAACGAGAAGGGGCATATCAGGACCAACTGCCCTAGGAATCAGAAGAAGCCCGAAGAGGCCAAGAAAACAAACGCATAAGTCTTCCAGACGAACGCCCAGGAGATGATGCAGAATGATAACTATAAAGCAGGTACCTTTCCTTGTCAAGCAGTTTATACAGAAATTTATTTGATACTGGCACACATGATTCTATAATAAGCGATAAATGCTGAGAACTGTTGTCTCCGCCTGATTTGGACTCCGGTCATTTAATGCGAGGTAGCAATTGACCGATGATACTTTAGAAAATGCTCCAACAAATCTTAGATTGATATTTTATATCTATTAGGAATCACTCTTTTCTGATATCCTTATGGCAAGCTTTCAAGCTATCCAAATTCATCAATATAATAAAGACAGACGTGACGTGTTGATCCCCTGTCAAAAAGGTGATGGACTAGGTCCAACCCTTAAAGGCCATTGATGGTCTTTTGTGACCTAGGCTAAGTGATATTGATATATTTTAAAAATAACGTTCATTAAGAATGTTAGTGCCATATTGGCCTGGATAGTTTAATGAACCCATGGTTAGTACATGTTAAGGCCATCAGGGTAATGAATAACAATTGTTGAATTGCAACTAAGTAAATGATTCAATTGGTAATAAGAACCAAATCTTGAGTATGACAAACTCGGATAAGACAACAGTCAATCGTGCCATTGATGATGTGACGCATGCTAATGATGCTACAATTGTAAACCTTAAAATTTCCAAAGATGTTCTCCAAACTATGATAGACGCAGCTGTTGGAAAAGCTGTGAAGAAGGCCGTGAAAAAGTTCAAGGAGCCAAATGCTACGTGCCCCAAATCTGTCAAAGGGAATACGGCTAAGGATAGAAAGCCTAAGATTGATAGCGCTTAAACTCTCCTAAAGAGTGTCAGGAGTAGTCTATATCAATAATAACGTTGGGTACGTTCTTTAAGTATAAATGCTAAGAATTCTGTTTTAATTCGGATACCAATAAATCCTTCAAAATTGTAAATATATTAGACTTTTAAAAATCTATCATAAGAACCCTAGATATTAAGTGTAAGGTAAAACTTACCGACAAAATCATAGGAACCATTTCTCATGTTCCTGCTAGAAATCTTCAGTCATATAATTCGAGTACCCCCTCTCCAGATGAAGTACGTCAGAATATGAAATTGATATCTCTTGATCTCTATCGATTGAGAATACCATATGGTATGACAAAAGCACCATATGAGGATTGGTGTATCTTAATAAGTTCCATAGATTGCTTCCATGCCTGATCAGTATGGAGGTTTAATGCATGGAACCACAAAGATATCCCAATTATCATATGGTACTAAAGTCAACTAATGGTATTCAAAGAAGATATCCAGAATAGAATTGTCCAAATAAATGTTCCCGGGTAAAGGAATCTGTGAACTCATAGCATAAATGTGTCACTCATTTGACACCAGCAAGGATGATTGAACTAGAGCCTGAGATATGGAAATTCTCTGTATCTTGATTATCTTCTCCTAAGATTACCCTGTTTACCCCTGAGAGGCAGGTAGAGTTAAGGTTTATATCCCATTTAGAGCTGCATTATTATGAAATCTCCAAGACAACTAGTACCATTATTGGAAGAATCAAAAACCCTGGTTAAGTAAGTTTTAAGATATAAATTCATATAGCCTAACTCAGTATCCTGAGAACTCGGTATAGTTAATTATGAAAGACGATTCATTTTGCTTATGTATTGATTACCGCAACCCTAATTAGGCAACAATTAAGAATTGCCATCAGCTGCCCAGGATCATCGATTTGTTCGAATAACTGAAAGGATTAGCTATTCCTTAAGATTAATTTTGGGCAATGGTTGGAAGAACCATCTCACCTTAAGATAAGCTTTTCTATAATAGCTGTTATATAAGTATCAAGGTGGCTCTTTTGGAGACCTGGTATAAATGAAATATCAAAACATCCGTTGGATGGACGAGACTTTGGGAAGTCCACTTATCAGGATCTGAACGTTGCATTGGAAACAACGAATAAGATCATACAAATCCCTAATCATCTTTTGGGTTCCGGGGTCACCAGATACGGAACCAATCTTGACAAGGTATTAAAGCTCGTAAGGTAAGCTTGACAATCCAGGTTCTTCATAACCAAGGATAAGAAATCAGACTCAATCTTTTCTACCTCATGTTGAGGACAGTAGTTCTCCCTGATGAGGGCAACAAATTGCTCCCATGTCATGTTATACAGTGGAATCTTCCCAGTAGCTTGAATAAGTGATCTCCACCAGGCTAAGGCCTCACCCTTAAACGATTGAGACACGAACTTTACCACATCCTTCTCAGCGCACCCGCTGATATCAACCACAGTATCCATCTCGTCCAACCATGTCATACAGTCTATGGCCTCTTTTTCCCCAGTGAAATCCCTGGGTTTACATGAAACAAAGTATTTATAGGAGCAACCCTTATCACGGGGTCCTTGATTCAGCATTATCTTCTGAGATGGATCACTTTGATGATTTGAAGAGTGACGATCGTCATCTCCTTTTCTGGGTTCATCCTTCATGGAAGGTGGCTTTGAATGTGGTGTAGATAGGGTCCTACTTCGAGTCCCACTATATTCTTCATACTGTCGCTCTAAGGCCTTTGTAACAGCGTCGTCTACTAACGCTTTCAGTTCAGCACCCGTTATATTAATTCGGGCGTTATCGTTATTCTCCCTTGGGTGACTATTAATTTCATCCGAGTCAGCCATTTTAAATTGGAACTGTTGCATAAGACAATGACAATAGTTTATTTGGGAGATTATTATGGAATTGTCTCTTAGGGCAATTCATTAACCATGGTAACACAAGCTGTCACACCCCAAATTTCCACGTGTTACCGGTGGGCCCGGTAGGGGAGTATCGTGACGTGGTTGGCAACATAATAGTCAAACAACACAATATTTAAATGCACAGCGGAAGCAAAGTATAGATTTAATTCAACCAAACGATATTGTAATATTAAGTATCACAAATAGTCGAATATAAATCCACAGGTAGATCCAAATAAAAGGAAACAAATGTTCAACAGTTTATGACATCCAAGCTGGCGAGACTTAATGTGGATGCTAGGAGACAAGCCAGCCTATTTCGCGTAGTACCTGCACTTAACCTTTTTAAGAAAAATACGTCAGTTTACACTGGTAAATACAATCAACCGACTCATTTTGAAAAGAGTTTAAGAAAATGCATTTAAGGCACAAGGCACAAATAATATTTTATAACTTGGGATAATTATTTAAATATATAAACTTGTAAACGAATTACATGTTTCTTATGCGTTCAGTAGCCCGATCCGCAGACCGGGTTAAAGATCAATGGACACACCACTTTATATAATGAGACACTGACAGGTGTACGCCTACACCTGAGTGCTAAGGTCGTGGCCATTTCGTAAAATGATGCCAGGGATATTCGGGACATGGTCATTAACCCCCCAAAGGCTTTAAGCAAAAAAAAACATTTCAAAACGTAGCATATCAATGATTTAACCTCTATTCGATTAAAGATTCAATGCCGGACCAAGCGGTATTTTATATACCGTACCCCAAGCCCGTATAGGGAAAATAAGTTAAAAGTATTTACCTGAGCAAGTATAATTCAAAATCAGCGAGTGCAAGTATCTTTTACTGGTTCTCCTAATCTGGAACGAAGGTTTAATAATAACCTATTAGAATCCTAACGGGTCTTTAGTTAAGCTTACGCTTAGACCGGTTAGTTTTAAAGATACGGTTCGTACGCACGATTAAGCGAAGACCGGATAGAATGTGATTTAGACCCGACAAGTTTGAAGACTTGTTTAATATGGGTATATGATACACATTCTGGATTTTGAGATAAAACCGATAGGTTTGACCCGTTTCGGCTAATTTATGTAAACTAGTTACATAAACCGAACCGAACGCGCGTGAAGCGTAACGGGTATCCGTAAGAGTCCTAAACAGGTTTCCTAAGTTAACACGCTTTAAATAAGTTGTGATATCAGTAGGATATCACCCATGATGCCCAAAACGAGTTTAATCTCTTTATAAGCCCCGCAGGGGCATTTTGGTCATTTTAAAGATTATAAAAGGGTTTAATTAGACGCCTGTGATCTGGGTCTGAGTTGATCAGTAAAATAGATTATTTTAATAGGTTATAACCTTTGGTAATAAGTCTTATATACTAAAATAGTTTTAAACCCAAACTATGCGTTAAATACGCGTATAAAGTCGTTTTAAGCGATGTACGAGTTAAAATACGATTCTGAGTTTTCTGATCAAATAAACAGGCTTAAAATACTCCATTTATTATTTAAAATCAGTAGCAATTGGATTGGCGTTAAAAGGATTTGTAAAACTCATTTTATGGCCGAAAAGGGTATTTTTGGTATTAACCGAATCGAGGCGATAAACCTAGCTTATGATCAGTTTAAAAATAATTAAAAATCTTCAAAAATCCCAAAATATTATATCACATCAGTGGGTAAAAGGTTTGGTGTCAAAAATTGGGTTTAGATAGGCTTTTCGCTAATGACGCCGTTTAATTACTTAAAAGCACTCAAATTACGTCATTTAGCATAACTCCTTATCTAGACCTCCAACTGATGTGAAATTTTAGGTACAAGTCTAAAAATCAGTAACTAAGATTATGGCACTTTCACATTTCCAAAAATCTCGTTTTATGGTCGTAAGGGCATTACGGTCAATATTTAGGCGTTTAACGGAAACATCGGACGATTAGGGATTCGAGTGGTATAAACGCAGAGGCTTATACACACATGCAACTAGGTCCTAATGGAACTTTAAGGCATGTCTAAATCTATATAAATCGGGTCAGAACTGAGGTCAAAGCAAAAGTCAAACTTTTGCGTCTCTCGGTTCCGAATCGGTTCAAAACATAAAGTTGTCGAATCAAACAAGCTTAGACAAGTTATTATACTTATTTTCAAGTTGTATGACTGATAAAACAGATTACACGCCTTCCGTATCATTAAATATGCGATTAACATTTCTGTTGACTTTTCGGAAGAAGTTTGACTCGATCAAACGACATAGTTAAGATTGAAATCAGTGGGTGACCTTTTAGGGGTTTATTACCCATATAAATACCAACTTATAACAACTTTCGATTCGACTAAACTCTAGACCGATTGTGATTTATCGCTAAATCAAACCGTAGTTACGACGGTTTGATTTCTAGGCTATAAACTAAGTATAAATGAATTAGAGAAGGTTAGGTATACTTACACACGACTAATAGACGATGTGGAATGCTTGTGACCTGCTTGTATGCTCTGGAAATGCTCAGAAGTTGATGAATGATCAATGTTGCATAATGTGGGTCTTTATAAATAACTTCAAACATGCATGGATCATCAACACCTAAGTCTAGGAGTGAAACAATAATATCCACAAGTCCCCAACTAGCTAAAAACCACCTTAGGCAGCCCAAGGTATCGAAAAAATGGCATTTGAGTCGGTTAAAGACACCAACAGACAGCTGCCAATTGTTTCAGCATCAGAAGACCCCTCGCGTGACGCGAGGGTACCCCATGGGGTCGTCGCGCGGCGCGAGGCCCCTTATTACCTTTAATCAAATTTCAGAAATTGTTGTTTTGGTCCTTGGTCCTCCTAAACATCGCTTTCACAATGTTTTCTTGCATTTTAAGGCTTTATAATTGACATATGGGGCTTTAAGGCTTATACCATCTTTGTCAAGTCCTCGGGTAACTTTGTAATCACCCGAAAAGCCCTAAATTTCAATGTTGACGATTTTAACCCTCACACACGAATTTTATCACAACTTTCTCATATGGTAACGAAACTTGGTGAAATTTTTATGGTACATTCTAGTGAGCATATTTAAGCGTTACAAGGCTTCGGGTTTGCTAAAAGGTCACTCAGAGGTATAACTTAAACATGTTGACACATTTAACCCCTGTAGTTTGTAATCTCTCACTTTCTTTCACAATTCGCTTCGTATGATCCATGATCCATTCGTTTAAGGTTATAAACATCATGTAGGGTTATTGTAACGTATATTTATTCATTGTTGACACTTTGAACCCTTATATTTACACAGTTTCTCTGTTTGTCAACTTTAGTCCTTCAAGAACATTCTTTCACACGTTCAAACCTATGACACGTGTTAACACATTATAGGACGTAAATTTTCGAGGTGTTACACAAGCCATATTTGGTTAATTTGTTAATCATATTTATTTAGGATTTTTATTATAATTTATCCTAATTATAAAAGCAATAACAGTTTTATTAGTGGCACAACAGGCCTAGTTACAAGGACATTTTTAAATTATAAGCTATGATTTCAGAGAATCAAGGCGTTAAGGTTTGAACATAGTTCTTTACCTTTTTCGGACAGGGAGTCATAGCTACCACTGTCTTTTGGCTCATGTAGAAATGAGCAAGGCCCGTAGGCACTATATTACCAATGTATGGTCAAAATATGATCATCTTAATTGATGATTTAAACCCATGATTCAGAGATCATTAAGTTGGGTTAGGAATCTTTTAAAGAATCCTTATTTAAGAATGACGTGTGTGATTTTAACGAATCACATCTTCCAGGAGCGTTAACATGTTTTCAGATGCTAACAGGAATATGAACCTTTTAAACAGGTCTTACCATCTTGGCCAGGTCTTTACAATGACACCCAGGCTAGGTTTCACTCTTAAGATTCTTATTCAATATTTAATAGGCAGATTATTATTAAAAAGGAATGATTTTGATTTAATTATTTCATATATAATATTTATGCATATAATGGCAAAATGAAATTTATAAACTTAACATTCCATTAATTATAAAAAGTACACACTGCCCTAAACGGGTCTTTTTAACAGAACACTTACCCACGCAGGGGTCACACTGAAATACTAGTCCACGCAGGGACTTAAATAAAAAACATACCCTCGTAGGGGTTAACAGAAAGATAGGCCCACGCAGGGGCTCAAAAGACAACCATACCCACGCAGGGGTCAAAACAGCAAGACAGGCCCACGCAGGGGCTCAACTGAAACAAGGAAAATACAACCAATAAATGAAGGATTCAATGGTCCTTCTTGCTCTTCCCTTTTATTAAACTTGTCAATCCCTGGAAGAAACTTTGTCGCTCCCTGCGATCTCTGTGAAAGTCTCGCTCGACTTGGTCCACTCTTTGAAGAATTTCTTCCCGTTCTGGGGGAGAAAACCGTGGTGGCTGCGATTGTTGCCGAATTATAGGTCTAGCAGGTATTTGGTACCCATGGGTTGGGTACCCTACTCCCCAAGGAGCTCCATACGGTCCTTCTGGATGGAGGGAGTTATAGTTGGGCGCTACCAAGTATGGGTTGGCTTCAGCGTAATTATAGTTGGTGTGAGCCGGCTGCTCGAGCGGGTTGTACGCCATAGAACCAGTGTAGGCAGGAATTGAGTTATCAAAACCCATCGATGGTGGCTGCGGTGAAACTGAGTTTGAAGGTCCACCCATTTGCGGGTCTTCCTGTAGTGACGGATAATGACTGCCACTTGAGTGTCGAGGAGAGCTGAAGTGAAAAGCTCCTCCACGCGCGGACATTCGCGCGCCTGTTCTCCTACGCCTCGGCGGTTCTGGAGGTGCTTAATGAACTGGCGGCGGTGGAGGCGGTGGCGTGACTGCCACAAAACGTGAATCCCCAGAGGGATCTTGCTTCTATTGTTGCTGCTGGTGAGGCGACGAATGATGCGAGGGTGTAAAATACCACTCGAACTGGTTAAACCGTGCCTGGTAAACTGTCTGGACCATGGTAGGGTGATCCATGAAAAGACGAACCATCTGAGACCTCGATAGGATGGTTGGGGGTCCGGGTTGCAGGCTCAACGGGATCCGTGTCCTCGTCCATGTCTTCTGTATGATCGCCGGAGAAATGATCCTCTGGCCCGAATGGGTTAAAACCCACTGGTTCTTGTATGTAGTTTGCCGGGTTAAACCGGCCCTGAAAAACAGGAGTGGGGTTACCAAAAGAGTTGTGCGACAGGGATCGCTGAAGAGGTATATATGAAGGTTGTGGGTTATCGGGCTCGTTTTCTGATTGTGGCCCATAGGAGTTACGAAAAGGGGGCGTGGAACTATGTGAAACATACCGTCTAGTAGGCTCCACATTGGTCCCCCAGTTCTCTCTAGGATCAGCACTCGCAGTGGCAGAAGGAACTCAAGTGTGCGAAGGCCCTGCTTCGTGATCATTGGGGCGGTGATTGGCTCCTTGCCTCGTCCTCTTCGTCTGAAAAATCTTGGCGGCATATTTAGACCTGTCGATATAACAAGATAACAACAAGAATATATAAAATAAAAGTCAAAGTTCAAATAAATTGAAACAAATTTGGATTGGCGTTAAAAGGATTTGTAAAACTCATTTTATGGCCGAAAATGGTATTTTTGGTATTAACCGAATCGAGGCGATAAACCTAGCTTATGATCAGTTTAAAAATAATTAAAAATCTTCAAAAATCCCAAAATATTATATCACATCAGTGGGTAAAAGGTTTGGTGTCAAAAATTGGGTTTAGATAGGCTTTTCGCTAATGACGCCTTTTAATTACTTAAAAGCACTCAAATTACGTCATTTAGCATAACTCCTTATCTAGACCTCCAACTGATGTGAAATTTTAGGTACAAGTCTAAAAATTAGTAACTAAGATTATGGCACTTTCACATTTCCAAAAATCTCGTTTTATGGTCGTAAGGGCATTACGGTCAATATTTAGGCGTTTAACGGAAACATCGGACGATTAGGGATTCGAGTGGTATAAACGCAGAGGCTTATACACACATGCAACTAGGTCCTAATGGAACTTTAAGGCATGTCTAAATCTATATAAATCGGGTCAGAACTGAGGTCAAAGCAAAAGTCAAACTTTTGCGTCTCTCGGTTCCGAATCGGTTCAAAACATAAAGTTGTCGAATCAAACAAGCTTAGACAAGTTATTATACTTATTTTCAAGTTGTATGACTGATAAAACAGATTACACGCCTTCCGTATCATTAAATATGCGATTAACATTTCTGTTGACTTTTCGGAAGAAGTTTGACTCGATCAAACGACATAGTTAAGATTGAAATCAGTGGGTGACCTTTTAGGGGTTTATTACCCATATAAATACCAACTTATAACAACTTTCGATTCGACTAAACTCTGGACCGATTGTGATTTATCGCTAAATCAAACCATAGTTACGACGGTTTGATTTCTAGGCTATAAACTAAGTATAAATGAATTAGAGAAGGTTAGGCATACTTACACACGACTAATAGACGATGTGGAATGCTTGTGACCTGCTTGTATGCTCTGGAAATGCTCAGAAGTTGATGAATGATCAATGTTGCATAATGTGGGTCTTTATAAATAACTTCAAACATGCATGGATCATCAACACCTAAGTCTAGGAGTGAAACAATAACATCCACAAGTCCCCTACTAGCTAAAAACCACCTTAGGCAGCCCAAGGTATCGAAAAAATGGCATTTGAGTCGGTTAAAGACACCAACAGACAGCTGCCAATCGTTTCAGCATCAGAAGACCCCTCACGTGACGCGAGGGTACCCCATGGGGTCGTCGCGCGGCGCGAGGCCCCTTATTACCTTTAATCAAATTTCAGAAATTGTTGTTTTGGTCCTTGGTCCTCCTAAACATCGCTTTCACAATGTTTTCTTGCATTTTAAGGCTTTATAATTGACATATGGGGCTTTAAGGCTTATACCATCTTTGTCAAGTCCTCGGGTAACTTTGTAATCACCCGAAAAGCCCTAAATTTCAATGTTGACGATTTTAACCCTCACACACGAATTTTATCACAACTTTCTCATATGGTAACGAAACTTGGTGAAATTTTTATGGTACATTCTTGTGAGCATATTTAAGCGTTACAAGGCTTCGGGTTTGCTAAAAGGTCACTCAGAGGTATAACTTAAACATGTTGACACATTTAACCCCTGTAGTTTGTAATCTCTCACTTTCTTTCACAATTCGCTTCGTATGATCCATGATCCATTCGTTTAAGGTTATAAACATCATGTAGGGTTATTGTAACGTATATTTATTCATTGTTGACACTTTGAACCCTTATATTTACACAGTTTCTCTGTTTGTCAACTTTAGTCCTTCAAGAACATTCTTTCACACGTTCAAACCTATGACACGTGTTAACACATTATAGGACGTAAATTTTCGAGGTGTTACATCCTCACCCCCTTAAAAGAAATCTCGACCCGAGATTTACTGAAACAGATAAGGGTACTTTTCTTTCATCGTGGACTCAACCTCCCACGTATACTCGGGACCTCTACGGGCATCCCATTTGACCTTTACAAAAGGTATATGCTTCCTTCGAAGCTTCCTTACCTGTCGATCTTCGATCGATAAATGTTTTTCCACAAATTTCAAGCTCTCATCGATATGCACATCTATATGGGGTATAACCACTGATTCGTCAGCGAAACACTTCTTCAGATTGCAGATGTGGAACACATTGTGTATACTACTGAGCTCTTCAGGTAAGTTTAACTTGTAGGCAACTGACCCGACACGTTCGATAACCTCGAAAGGTCCTATGTATCTCGGGCTTAGCTTACCTTTCTTACCAAATCGCATCACTCCCTTCCAGGGTGACACTTTAAGTAGGACTTTTTCACCTACTTCGAAGTGAAAATCCTTACGACTTGGATCAGCGTAACTCTTCTGCCTATCCCGGGCAGCTTTGAGACGGTCACGAATCTGGGCAATCTTGTCCGTCGTCTCGAACACTATCTCCGGTCCAGATAATTGGACATCTCCAACTTCTGCCCAACAAACGGGCGATCTACACTTTCTACCGTATAATGCCTCAAAAGGCGCAGCCTTGATGCTGGTATGGTAGCTATTGTTGTAGGAAAACTCAATTAGTGGTAAGTTCTTATCCCAACTACCACCCAAGTCAATTGCACATGCACGAAGCATGTCTTCCAACGTTTGAATAGTACGCTCACTCTGACCGTCTGTATGTGGATGGTAAGCCGTACTAAAGTTCAAACGTGTGCCCAAAGATTGTTGGAAGCTTTTCCAAAAATGTGATGTGTATCTAGTATCTCGGTCAGAGATAATAGACACAGGTATGCCATGTAAAGCTACAATCTTATCTACGTACAGCTGGGCTAACATATCGGAGCTGTAGGTCTCCTTAATAGGTAGGAAATGTGCTGACTTAGTCAGTCGGTCAACTATCACCCAGATGGTGTCATTTCCTTTCCTTGTCTTGGGTAACTTGGTGATAAAATCCATAGTTACCATTTCCCACTTCCAAGTAGGAAGTTCAGGCTGTTGTAGCAAACCTGACAGTTTTTTATGTTCTGCCTTTACTTGTGCACACGTCAAGCATTTAGCTACATAGGTAGCTACAGACTTCTTCAAGCCTATCCACCAATAGTTTGCCCTTAGATCCTGGTACATTTTATCAGCTCCAGGATGAACAGAATATTTAGAGCTGTGGGCTTCCTGGAGGATAACATCACGGAGTCCCCCATAAATTGGAACCCATATCCGTCCATTCAATCTAAGAATTCCATCCTTACTAAGAGATAACTGTTCCTCAGTTACTCCTAACTTTTCATTAGGATAGTTAGCTTCCAACACAGCTTCCTTCTGTGCAGCTAACAACCTTTCTATCAAATTATTCTTTATTTCCATACGCTTGGCATTGATTCGGATGGGTTTCACCTTCTCCTTCCGACTCAAGGCATCGGCGACTACATTCGCCTTGCCGGGATGGTATCTTATTTCACAATCGTAATCATTCAGAGTTTCCATCCAACGGCGTTGCCTCATGTTCAAGTCCTTCTGATTGAACAGATGTTGAAGGCTCTTGTGATCAGAATAGATCACACACTTGATTCCATATAAGTAGTGCCTCCACAGTTTTAGTGCGAATACAACGGCACCCAACTCCAAGTCGTGGGTGGTGTAATTCTTTTCGTGCACCTTTAACTGACGTGAAGCATAGGCAATGCATTTGCCTTTCTGCATAAGCACACATCCCATCCCGGTGTGTGATGCATCACAATAAACTACAAACTCCTCTATTCCATCAGGCAATGTCAGTACTGGAGCATTGCTCAACTTTTGTTTCAGAATATCGAAGGATTCCTGCTGCTTAGGACCCCAGTCAAACTTAATCTTCTTACGTGTCAGCGAAGTCAGGGGTGCAGCAATCCTTGAGAAGTTTTCAATGAATCGCCTATAGTATCCTGCCAAACCTAGGAAGCTACGTATTTCTGTAGGCGTCTTTGGCTCATACCAATTCATGACAGCTTCAACTTTAGCGGGATCTACTTGGATACCACGCTCACTAACAACATGTCCAAGAAATTGGACTTCCCGAAGCCAGAATTCA